>NQII01007034.1:38014-90250 GCA_002778355.1 Clitarchus hookeri | reverse complement strand
AGACATGCGTGCACTGTGTGGACGCTGGTCGCTACAACTGTTTACTGAAGGGAGGAAGGATGCGCCGTGAAAAGAGTACTAGCACGGACAGGAGGGCGGGAGGGGGGAGAGAAGACTCAGAGGTCACTCCGCTAGTCTGGCGACGAGGTCACTGGGTCCGTACACAAGCGCCGCTGCGAGCTATCGTGCTGAATCACCCGAACGAAAAATAAAGGCTGTTCACGATAAAGTGAGCACTTTTGAAATCAACCTTTCAAAAATGTCACTGCATAGAACCGGAGTCGATTCTCAGCGGGCGTCACAACCGATTGTCACACGTGGGGAAATTGACAGACATCATCACTGGCCGGTAGGTTTTCTCGGGGTTCTTCCGCTTCCCCCACCACTGTATTTCGTCGCTGCTTCATATCCGCCTCGCTTAGAACCCATCGGCGCTGGACGCCTCAACTATTCAACCCCACCGAAATCTCTCTCACTCACTTCAGGACAATTTCGGTGCAATCCTTGGCATGAACAATCCAATTCTTCGACCATTGGATTAATTTTTTGATTAGCTTCAGTTCATAAAATCGTATAAACATTATTATGAATGTTGTTATTTTTTACACAATGTTGTGGAATTGATGACTTGAGAAGTCGCAAAGGCGGTTTGTGCTTGTGCAACAGCTCGCTTCGGAAGTCATGTTCACCGCAACGTTGCTGATCGCGCCGTAAAACTCTGAAACTCGTGACGCATTGTAGCTGAGGAGTGCCTGTTCTGTGAGGCCCGACGGTAACCAAGAGAGTGCCTGGTGGTCACTACGCACTGGCAGATGCCACCTACCACGTCGCGTTGATAACGTCCCGTAAGTGTACGTATGTTCAAGTGCACTGCGGGAGATAAGAGACACGTATGTTCATCGCACATTCAAAGCAGAGATGCAGGTAGTTAGGTTCGACGCCTCGTCGACAGCGAGGTCATTAGAGACGGAGCAAGATACTCAAGGACGAGGGATCGGCAATGGGCAGTGGCGAAGGACCAATCCCAGCGCACGCCTGGAGCGATCTCGTGAAACCTTGGAAAAACGATATCAGGATGTCCGGACCGGGAATCGAACCCGGGCCCTCCAGAATGCGAGTCCAGTGAGCTACCCACTGAGCCTCCTCGCCCGGAGGCAGACATGTATGTGAACTGCTAGCGACTTCATTCTCCGAGACACCAGGGAATCCGAACACCGCCTCGTGCAGGATACGTGTTCATAACCGACAAACAATTTCAAGTGGTTCGTGAAGATCTACAATACCGCCACTAAAACTTTGCTATGGTTAAGGTTTTTTNACCGACAAACAATTTCAAGTGGTTCGTGAAGATCTACAATACCGCCACTAAAACTTTGCTATGGTTAAGGTTTTTTGTTTCTACTCAGGTTGGCAAGCTCAATGATTTTAGTTCGACAACTAAAATATTTCGCCACTAGGTAAGCGCAAGTGTCGCATGTGTACCGGTTATTTCACTACTGTCTACACAAACAAACAAAATAATTGCAACAATCATAAATCAAATATAAAATAATTACGTAACTGAGTAAAATATTTCTCTTTTGTTATTCACGTTGCTTAAAATTTTAATAAAAAGTAACCCTCTTCGGAACAATGTGCACCTAGCGGCAGACATTTTTCCTATGCCAAACTCTCCCATAAGAAAACTCGTTTTGTTCCTAACCTGAGTAGAGTTAACCTTACTGTGATTGACGTTATTTCTAGAGTCATTTGTTGCCAGGTGACGTAAAGTTAGACTTCCGCCCACAGTCGACAAACAGTGGCGACCTGCTGCTGCTATGTGCCAAGAAAGCAGCGACAGAAAGTCTGACGACAGTTGAAGTCTTCAAGGCTGCAGAAGAGCCAGAATTATTTTTCTACTTTTCGAGAATATTTTAAGTTTTAAAACGTGATATCGATAATAACTTGATGAAAATTCCAAATTATTGGGAAATAACGTTAATATTGTGTTTTTAGGTGAAGAAGTGATAATTTTAACATAAAATCATTATTTGTACAAATTTCAAAAAGTAATTTGAATGAAACGTTTTGTTTCAGCTAAAGTGTTCCTTGAAGTCGCGGGAACAACATGCAGCGGTTTCTTTGAAATTCGACACAGGGTTCACCTGCGTTGCTATTTAAACTTTCAAATTTACCTCAAAAGTTAAAACTGCATAACACATTTTCAATCAATATTATTCATGGCATTCTAATAACATGTACAATTATTTTGAGCTATAACCTGAAGTATTAATTTAGTACGATTGTAAGACGTACGTATAAAAGATAAATAAAAAATCTTAATAACTCGTTGCAATTATTTTTTTAAGTAATTTTCTTCCATTGTCATGCTTTTTTTAATACTAATATTTTATATTGCAAGAATAAAGAATGTCAAATGCAAAAAATCTAGAAAATAATTTTATCATATTGAACGTCCTTGAACCGGAGGGGTGCAGTGTGATTACAAATGTGAAAGTTGTTACAACACTCAAACTTTCAATAAATAACTTCAATTGCAACTATAACTTACGAAATTCGCGTTCATAAAAAAAATTGAAGTTATTACTGCAAAAAAAATGGTCACATATTTACTTTGGTGGGGCCTCGAGATGATGTGATAAGAATCCAGTCTTATTCTTATATTTTATGAGCAGTAAGTCATAATCATGTGGTTCAGATACCTTTGCACTCAGATCCCCCCCTCCTGTCCCTTTGTTGTCACTCAGCGCAATCTCCCCGCGCCTAATTTTCTTATATACAAGTCCCTTTTCAACTTGCATGCTTTCTTGTAAAAATATGGACATGAGCTAAATATGCATATCAATATCGTAACACTCGACTTAGCCTGTTATCTGTGAAATTCCTGAGCGATTGTTACGACATGTCATTTGCATTATAAATGAGGTNGGGGGGGGGGGATGCTAATAACTGCACGATTGTTGTTTACGTATTCAGCATACCATCGCAACGATGATTTGCATACACGCTTCCGATGCAATTCGCATTTACAAAAGGCGTAAATAAACTCAGCGCAAGTGTTTTTGCCCAAGGAGAAATGTCATGTTATCGGAAGTCCGGAAACGCTGTCTTTGGTCTCCAAGAGACATTGTTTAGGTTAGCTCATGTCTCTCCAAACTATGAGAAAGTCGAGTATCCTCGGGACAAGCGGTGTCATGTTGTGGGTATAGTCATGGCGCTAACATTGTTTGAAATACCTTACACAGAGGTGGCAAAAGTCACGGGATAGCAATATGCAAATATACAGATGGCTGTAGTATCGCGTACTAAATGTATAAACGGGCAGTGCATTGGTCGGACTTTCATTTGTAGTCAAGTGATTCATGTGGAAAGGTTTCCGACGTGATTATGGCCGCACTATGGGAATTAACAGACTTTGAACGCGGAATGGTAGTTGGAGCTAGACGCATGGGACATTCCATTTCGGAAATGGTTAGGGAATTCAACATTCCGAGATCCACAGTGTCAAGAGTGTGCCGAGAATACCTCATTTCAGGCATTACCTCCCACCATGGACAACGCAGTGGCCGACCGCCTGCACTTAATGACCGAGACCAACGACGTGTGCGCAGAATGGTCAGTGTTAACAGACAAGCAACACTGCGTGAAATAACCGCAGGAATCAATGTGGGACGTACGACGGACGTGTCCGTTAGGACAGTGCGGCGAACTTTGGCTGTACTGGGCTATGCCAGCAGAAGACCGACTCGAGTGCCTTTACTAACAGCACGACATCGCCTGCAGCGCCTCTCCTGGGCTCGTGACCATATCGGTTGGACCCTAGACGACTGGAAAACCGTGGCTTGGTCAGATGAGTCCCGATTTCAGTTGGTAAGAGCTGATGGTAGGGTTCGAGTGTGGCGCAGACCCCACGAATCCATGGACCCAAGTTGTCAACAAGGAACTGTGCAAGCTGGTGGTGGTTCCATAATGGTGTGGGCTGTTTTTACATGGAATGGACTGGGTCCTCTGGTCCAACTGAACCGATCATTGACGGGAAAGGGTTATGTTGAGCTACTTGGAGACCATTTGCAGCCATTCATGGACTTCATGTACCCAAACAACGATGGAATTTTTATGGATGACAATGCGCCATGTCACCGGGCTACAACTGTTCGCGATTGGTTTGAAGAACATTCTGGACAATTCCAGCGAATGATTTGTCCACCAAGATCGCCCGACATGAATCCCATCGAACATATAGGGGACATAATCGAGAAGTCAGTTCGTGCACAAACTCCTGCACCGGCAACACTTTCGCAATTATGGACATCTATAGAGGCAGCATGGCTCGATATTTCTGCCGGGGACTTCCAACGACTTGTTGAGTCCATGCCACGTCGAGTTGCTGCACTTCGCCGGGCAAAAGGAGGTCCGATACGATATTAGGAGGTATCCCATGACTTTTGTCGCCTCAGTGTATATCCATGAAGATGCTTTCACATGATAAAATCTTGATGTCAGTAATTTGAATTCCACTTTATTGAACTCGTAATACATGTCGTGTACAGTTCAGTATTTTTTTTTCTTCGATGAAATTTGAAACCATAACTTGAATAGTATTTCACACGAGTTGAACCAAACTAACTCATAAATAAATCCACAACTTAAATAAACGTAACAAAAATCCTGCCAATACACGGCAATAAGAGTAACCTGTTATTAAATCAAAAACTTCAAAGGAATCCTAAACATTAGATTTCTTAAAAGGGAAAATTGGCTGCAAACACGACATATCTAAGTAATGTCATGTATGACTCAAGAATTAAATAACTTTAATAACTGTGTTTCATTTGAAGCGAAATCTGGTCGTAGGAAATTATATCAAGAGCCTGTCGCATTTGGAAAGTGATGTAGTATGTTGTTTACAAACAGGCATTTGTGTCTCTACACTTAGTTAAGTGGTTTGTTTGATGTTTTCATCGTATGAGTGTTCTACACTGTTTTATATCCTACGATTGCATGCATTACTCACCACTCGCGACATGGACTAATTAATGACGCAACAGATTATCAAGCAGTAATCCTCTACAACACTTGGGCTCGTAATAACCTCAATGATGACTCACGAGATGCTCATGTCTGGCGCTATCAGGTCTGTACGTCCAGAGGGCAACAGTCAACCTAATTTAATTTTATTTAAGGAAAGGAGATATTCACGGGCAGAATCGGTTGAAGTTTATTCGTCGCCTTTCTGATTTATTACGCTGTCTCTTTATTGCATAACAGAAAACCTGACTAGAAATTAAAACAGTAAAACAAAACCCGTTTGGGGCCGCGGTGACTGAGTGGTTAGACTGCTCGCCTTCCACCAAGGCGAACTGGGTTCTATCCCCAGCCCGGTATTTACTCGGTATTTTCGCAAGTGGGAATCGTGCTGGACGATGCCGCTGGTCGGCGGGTTTTCTCGGGGATCTCCCGTTTCCCCCGCTCCTTCATTCCGACTCCGCTCCGTGCTCACATCACTTCGCCCTCGTCGGGTCTCAACACCTCGATGTTAAAAGCCGTGCAAACCTCTCCACTTACTACTAACTTTTAACAGGAATACCTAGTAAAGATTGTTAGAAACGCCCCAAGGTCGCATCTAGTTAAAGGGGATTGCGTCGGGCCTTTAAGGACTGCGGTATGCAATCCCAGGAAGCTGAATCCCTTGCCAATTAAATCTGTCACACTGTCAAATTTTCGCCTTCAAGTAAATCTGACAATAATATTTGATGACAAAATAGGGCCAACAAATGTTTCCTTCCAACAAATTTTATCAAATAATCTTGAATGTGTTTGAAAATGTGTCACACTGTCAAATTTTTTACCAGGAGAATAAAATTTGAATTATCATTTTAAAAATATTTTCACAGTGAGATATTACTTTTGTTTTTCCAAGCAGTCAATTACAGGAAGGAATGTAAGGAATGTTTTTTTTTTTTTCCACTAAATTAAAATTTTATTAATCACAGATGTTTCCTTCACATAGGAATTTAATGGCTCTGAGTTCGTAAAAGTATGTGCAATATTCACTTATAATAAATAACATTAATGCTCAGACGGCTCCTACACAAATAATTACCTCTTTCGTTTCCAGAAATGGTTCGTTTATGTAAAAGTTTCTTGACGTCCATTTTTGTCGTGCACAATTGTGACTGACCGATACCGTCAAACATCAAATACATTTTAGAACCGGCCCAATCTTCAAATGTTTTATGGAAACTGAAGACATCCAACTTTCTCAGACAAATATGGTGGCGTTTATTACGTTTCAATGACGTCATAACTGTCCAACTTTATTTGATCAAACTTATTGGAAGCTGTTTGACGGAAAAATTTGACAGTGTGACAGGGGCTTAACAGTAGGGTAATATTACACGTGATGCAATAAAATGTATTAAACTACAGTTGTTACATTTTACTTTTCTCCTTGCCCTTAAGCAAACTGCATAGGAAACCCCTAAAATAATGCTTCTTTATTTTGACCTTTTTCACTATTTTCTTTTTGAATAAATTCTATTTAATAAGATAAAAGTAAAATGTGGTGGCTGTAGAAAATAGTTTTTTACCCTTCCTGTGAAAAAGTCGAATTATCAGAATATTAATTTCCTTACATACATGTATACGAGCAAACACTGATTTTACGGACACTATTTTACTAGAAAATTCCCTTAAGGATCCGCCCACCTGGAACTATTTCCTGCGTTTGAGATTGCGGAGCGGGGGAGCGATAAGGGTGACACTGCCATGCGCATCAAGTGTGCCATCGCCGCTACGCGCAGTACTCTGAACTGGCGTGCGGCCGTTAAGGGGGATCGGTCCCCACCATCTTGAATTTCTGGAATTTTCGCCGCAAATTGCATCACAGATTTTGTTTATTATTTTGNATCACATTGCACGTGTTCTAAAACACGTGTTGCTAGACTGCTGTTGCCAGGTCCATTTCTGTAACCGAAAGAGAGAAAAAAATTATTCATTTCTTGCCTGCAATCACTACTTAAAAAATAATAAATTATATAGAGATGTAATATGTTGATTAAGCTTAGGGAGATATTATTTCTGTCATGTCGTGCGAAAAATTTCATTAAATGTTCTCTTTAAAGGGAACTTATGAGCAAAATAGTGAAAACGCAAGATGGCGGGGACTGATTATCCTTAACGTCGGACTGTGAGTACCTGTGTGACTTTAAGAGCGATGGTCACGTGATTTCATTACTGGAGACTCTGTAGTGAGTTTCGCTGCGTGCCCTCGAGTTCTTTTATACGAATTTACGCATCCGACGTAATATCTTGAAATGGATTGTTCCGAAATTGGGTTCCTAATGAGCGTCAAAGTAATCAACAGGCGTTGTCTGGAGTGCGAGCTTGGGGTGACGGCATGGCTTTTTTTTTTCAACTGACTTAAACCTCAACGTGCATATCTGTGATGCCGTCTCAACGGACCGTTTCAAGTAATGAACCGCCGCGCCACATAGGAATAATAGAGAACTGTGGATCATTCTTTAAGAGACATGGTGAACGCCGTCTTTCTAACAGTCAGACATTTTTGTGGCATCCATGCCGAGGCATGTGGACCTACAAGGTATGATATAGGTAACCCAGTTTTTCTTGCTTTTCAGTCTAAATTCTTACGTTAACGTGTATTGGGTACGATGAAAAGCGATTTTGTTACTTGCGTTTTTCCGCAAAAAAAAAAAGTTTATAAACTGTGATGCAAATACTTTTCAGCACATATCTCGAATCATTTTGTTAATCGGTGAAATTCGTTAGAGAGTTTCCAGATAACAACTTAATTTTAAAGAAATATTTCAGATTTTGATTAAGTGATAAATTAAATAAGGTTTTCGCCTACTTAAAATGACACAAATACTATATCATTAACGGTTTATTGACCCAATGGTGCATTTCCGAGAATTTCGAAGAAAGTGCACTTCGTTAAGATCACAGAATAAAATGTACCCCTAAACAAAATTTTGCTTGTATACAAAAATTAATTTTTAGTAATCATTAAACAGCTTGTTGATGACTTAAAACAATTCTGTAGCCTCTACCAAACCCCTTTTTTAACGGCAGTATTATTTTTTTTCGCCTCAAAAAATGTACAGTAAGAACACTACATTATTCTTGCCAAGTTCTTGTCTTATGAGCGTAACACGTTGAATGAGAGGATGGGAACAGTGCACTGAATAATTGTGTAATTTGCGCATGAAGATAAGAAAAGGTGGTGGACATCAAGGTGCACGTAATGATTGGCATCGTTTGATTTTCAATGAAATAAGGAATAGAGTCCTCCAAAAAATTAATTGCTTAAATTAAAAGTCCGTTATTACAGTATAGAGAACAATGAAATCCTTTTACGCACCAGGGTTAACCAGGATATTATTCTAATGGGCGAGAAACTGGGAATGCACACATCAAGAAAATGCGCTGGTATTTGCCTACAGCTGAGAGGAAATCACTTGGAAACCCCTCTCCTCCCCCAACCCCAGCTGAAGCGGTATGAGTCCACGATCTACCCAGTGCCAATCTGAAACACCCCAGAAGACATAACTCGCTCCACTTTAGGAGCAACTTTGTTCTAAACAATTTCTTTCTAACTATGGACTTTACAGTCCCTAGCCCAAACATTAGGTATAATTCACTGTTCATAACACAGAACATAGTAATTATAGTCAATTCGCGGTTACTTTCAACTTTCCTGAAGCCCTGCTAAAGTTCTACTTCCAAGATATTCCTCCGCCTCGTGCAAACAAAGCTTATCCGAGTGTAGGAAACTACACCAAAGGGATATCGCACAGCAATCGTGCGCACTTAGCGTAATAATATTTTGCATGAGAACTATTTATTTCTAGGCATTACNTTCAACTTTCCTGAAGCCCTGCTAAAGTTCTACTTCCAAGATATTCCTCCGCCTCGTGCAAACAAAGCTTATCCGAGTGTAGGAAACTACACCAAAGGGATATCGCACAGCAATCGTGCGCACTTAGCGTAATAATATTNCAATTTCTTTCTAACTATGGACTTTACAGTCCCTAGCCCAAACATTAGGTATAATTCACTGTTCATAACACAGAACATAGTAATTATAGTCAATTCGCGGTTACTTCCAACTTTCCTGAAGCCCTGCTAAAGTTCTACTTCCAAGATATTCCTCCGCCTCGTGCAAACGAAGCTTATCCGAGTGTAGGAAACTACACCAAAGGGATATCGCACAGCAATCGTGCGCACTTAGCGTAATAATATTNAAAGCTTATCCGAGTGTAGGAAACTACACCAAAGGGATATCGCACAGCAATCGTGCGCACTTAGCGTAATAATATTTTGCATGAGAACTATTTATTTCTAGGCATTACCAACACACCCACAGTATTTTGTCACTCGTTGTATCCATATTAATTATAAATTAAATATTTTAATTTATAAATAAAGTATAAGTAAAAATATACTTTTATGTAGACATAAGTGTAAAATTCCTGTGATATATGGCATATTTATGAAACCACTCACGTCATACACGCGGGGAATTTTAAAGGTTTGATTCAAAAAGTGTGAAGAAACCGCGAATATACTACAGCAGGTAATACTAGGAAACTACATCAGATATTAAATTATACAGGAAGAACAAAGTTATCCGAATGAGTTCACAGTTGCTTGGCATAATTGCAATAGTGTTGTGCAGGACTGCCTGCAGGTGAAAATCTTCAAATCTAACTTCAGCTGGCTACAAGCACGAACGCGCTAATCTCTTCAACGCATGCGCAGTGTCCTCTTAAACCGGCGAAGCAATGTCGTCCTCAGTAGAGGACACCCTCTGCCGCTAAGCGAGTCGGGAAACAATGAGGCGTGCTGCTGTAGGACGGTGGGGACGAGCGAAACAAATGAGTAATGGTTCCGCGTTCCCTTGCGAGAGCACCGACTTCAGGTTCCAGGAAGCCTTGTCGGTGGACTGCGTCCAGCGCATGGCTCTCTGTCGTCGTCGAGAGAAGCGCAAAGGTCGTCCGTCGTGCCGCAGTCGGAGGAGGGAGGCATTGTCTTGTCGGGTGCACCATCATTTTTTTTTTTAACTAACTACTCTAAAACTAAGTGTTATGTGAGCCCGCGGTAGGGACGGGAGTTAAGTGCGTCTCAGGGCTAAGCCCCATACGCCTACAAGGAAGGGAGTGTCATGCAAGGAGACATGCATCACGGCAAAGAGGGACTGGGCTGCAATGGCCAGATTGTGGCCATGACAACCTCCCTAAGTGTACTTATAGCTAAACTACTATACTTAGAAGAGAAAGGGAAAAACCGGCATAGTCACCGTAAAAAACCCCTTTCGAAAGGAAAGAATTAAAAATTGTTTCATGCATTATCATGTTTAACAGAAAATGCTACAGGAGACAGAGGATAGGAATCATGCTCTTTATTATGATTGGAAAAAGTGCTAGTAGAGAGGGGGCGGGTAACTTTCCTTCATTTGGCGCTGGGTTTAACCAGAGTAACACTTGCGCATCACTCTGGTGGGGGGAGAGCGCAATTGGGCAGGTCCCCCCCGAATCCTAAACCCCCGGTGGATCCTGTAGGATGCACCATCCTTGTGTCCCTGCGTGGATACCTGCGCAGCCCTGCTGGAGTGTGGAGGTGCTCCATCCTGCTGCAACCCAATGTCACGCCCGCTGTTGCCGGGTAAGCTGGTGCTTGCTCACTGCTGTACAGGCCGAGTATTAAAGAACACCCCAACTTTGAAGGTATATAATAACAAAACCAAACAACCTAAAACCTTGATCGACCAATCAAATGAACCGTGGAACCGTGAAGTTTATTACGCATACATTCATAAATGTGCAATGTGACCACCATGAGTGGCCCGAACGACATCTACGCGATATTCAAACTCGTTCCACGCTCTTGTCAGCATGTCCGGTGTTACGGTTTGGATGGCGTTCGTAACTCTCGGTTTGAGGCGGTGAGGGGGTAGAGAGCTCGCATTCGACACGTCAATGTGAAGGGGACGGTCTGATGTTTTATTTATGGTGCACCATCCCATTGGCACCTAGCTGTTCGCGGATACCTGAACGAGACGTTGCCGCAACGCTGGATTGGTCGAGGAGCAGCTGGTGACCAGGCTCTTCATCACTGGCTCCCAAGAAGCCCGGATCTTACTCCGTGAGATTTGTTTTCTATGGGGGTACATAAAGGATCAAGTGTTTCGTCCACCATTGCCGGCTAACATTAACGACCTCAAAATGAGAATTACGGACGCCATCCAAACAGTAACATCGGACATGCTGACAAGAGTGTGGAACGAGTTTAATTATCGCGTAGATGTCGTTCGAGCCGCTCGTGGTTGTCACGTTGAACATTTATAAATGCAAACTTCATTTGATTGGTCAATCAAGGTTGTAGGTTGTTTGGTGTTGATATTATAGACCTTCAAAGTTTTGGTGGAGGGGGGGGGGTTATTCTTTTATACTCATCCTGTACATTCTCCGTACATGCACCAACAACCGATAACCACTTCGGGGCCTTGGGAAGCTGGATGTATTTGGACCGCTCGCGATATGTAGGTAAGGACACACATCCTGTGGCATCACCTGCCCAACTACGTTCTAATGGTGGAAATGTGAAGTAGCAAGCAACAGGGTACAGCACTCAGCTAACGCAAGATTACCTTGCAACGGTTCACCACACGCCACTGGTCACGTCGTACTGCTAACGGCACATCTTCCAATAAGACTGGTATGTCGGCTTCCAGAAATTGTCTGCAGTAATGAGCATTGAGGTTGCCCTGCGTGAAATGTGTTCTAATGAGATTATTGCCTGGTAATACGCACCACACATTCACCGGAAACCGTTCTTTGAAATTTGCATTTATTGCATTCCCCTCGCTGTGACTCTGAAACGGAACTTCATAGCCTACATGTGTACAGACTTTTTTTTTGTTGCAAATGACCTCTAGAACACGCTGGTGGAGGTTGTTGGTCCCGTCACCGAACATACTGTATTTTGTATACAACAGTCAATGAAGATGTGTACACAGTTTGTATCACTTAAAGGTAGAACATGTCTGAAGTGTGGATTTTGCATTTTAATCTGTTGCCAATTGAGGTTGAGTTTTTGGTGTCTGCCCCCGGAGGTGTGTCAGAGTGTAATATTTTTCTTCTCATATTAACATATGAATTCAAGTTACACAAAAATTCATATACAGAGTATTTTTCTTGGTGTTCCGTTGATCGGCGAAATTATGATAATTATTTCAGAGGATGAATTCCACTGACAGGGCCGCGACGTGTGCTAGTTCAGAGTGGACTCCACATATCAGAGGCAAGCCCGCATTCAGATGCTTTGTTCGGGAAATGTGAGGAAGAGAGGAGGATCGATGGAGCGAAGAGATTTGGAGGGCTGTTAACACGGCCATTAGAGCCGACGAGGGCGAAGCGAGGTGAGTATGGAGCAGCGCCGGAATGCAAGGATGGGGGAAAACGGAAGATCCCGAGAAAACCCGCTGACCTGCGGCATCGTTCGGCACGATTACCGTGTGCGAAAATACCGGGAGCGACCCGGCTGGGGATAGAACCCGGTTCGCCTTGAGGGGAGGCACGTAGTGGATTACTAAACCACCGCTGTCCCTGGAAGGGAGATGACGTAGACTTCAGTTACCCTTGTTTATCAAAACTCGGATGCCCAATTTGCTCGTGCTGATCACGATTCAAATGACAACTAAGGTGATAAGAAACTTTCGCTCACTAGACGAATGGCCATCGCTCAGTAATATTACAGGGTTGGCATTTAAACGTCTTTCATTTATTTCCAAACTTAATGGAGCGAGTGATGTATCAGCTCTGCCCCCCCCCCTCCCTTCTCCTGTGCTCAAAACACATCCGATGCACTAGTTACTCATTCACTCCACTAATTTGCACTAACCTGTTAAGTTAAATCAAGTGCATCCTCACAAATTGGAAAATCATTGCGCTTCACACTTCAGTAGGTTTCTGAGAGCAAAGGGGGAAAAAAAACAGACACGCTTCAATTACAATAAATACCGGTTCTCCCCGGGTTACTTATAGCCTAACCTTGTCAACCAGATGAGAGTTTTTCAAGCCACGTTCATCTAGTGGTCATGTTATCCACTGCATTTCACGATAACGCGCCTTCTCAAATCGCACCCACTAGATTAAGATACTTACTATCCTTCGAGGATAAAATTAATAAAATAATAATTTCCGCGAGTATTTATGTGCAACTGTTTGCTAAGCATGCCTATGAGCAGCTACCATTTTTAGGCTCATCTCATTTAAAGAAGGCGGTAAGTTTTTCTGGTTAAATGAGTTCGAGCTTCTATCGTGGAGAAATTTGTCAGAAGAAACTGCTTGCGCGCTTGCAATATGGCCTTTCTNTGCACGAGTGTCGGTTAGAAATGTCCGTTGGTGACTAAGGCAGACTGTTGTGTTTGGC
This sequence comes from Clitarchus hookeri, assembly GCA_002778355.1. Classification (NCBI taxonomy): domain Eukaryota; kingdom Metazoa; phylum Arthropoda; class Insecta; order Phasmatodea; family Phasmatidae; genus Clitarchus; species Clitarchus hookeri. The sequence goes on along the minus strand of NQII01007034.1, from coordinate 76,795 downwards.
GGGCCTCTGAGCTGCGTCGCATCCGGCCAGCATGCATACCTACGTCGCAGCCACCGCCCGTAGCGCTCCGGCGGGAGACTTCGCTACTACAGCAATCCTCGCACTACGCAACACACACACACACACACACGAGTCCATCTGCTATTACATACAACTTTCCTGAAGCCCTGCTGAAGTTATGTTTCCACGACATTCCTCCGCTGCAAGCGAACAAAGCTTCAACCAAAGTCTAAAAAAATTCTCACCAAAGGGACAACGCATCGCATTCGTGCGCACCCAGTTCGATAACATGTCGCATAAGAACCTACACGGGCATTGAAGTAATATTGGAGCCCATCATGACAAGTAATCATTAAGTATTTCTCAGCATGACCGTGCAATGTCATACGCAAACACATGTTTGTATGGGTTTTGTTTCCTCTCAAGTTCCTCAGGAAACTCGGATTTCAATTTCTTACTAGCCATTACCGACACAGCTATTTTCTCACTGATTTTATTCTCGCATTGACTATAAATGGAACATTACAATTAATCAATCAAATACAGGTAACATTTCAACATAACCGAAAATAAGATACTTTTATGTCAAGAGGAATAGTAAACGCTTGCGATGTATGATATATTTAGGAAACAACCAAACACGTTGTACGTAGGGTGATTTTTTAAAGGTTTGAATCAAGAAGTGTGAAGGAACCGCGAATAGAGTGTACGAAACTCGTGCAGGATGCAGACATCGCCGCCACGTTTGTACGATTATTTCTCGTGAAAGACAGATCTCGTGTGAGGTCAAGAAATAGGATATGTCCTGTTTTTTTTTATGTAAGTCGCACATAACTTGCAACTTTATTGGTCCTTGGTCCTTCTAAGATGGTCACGTGAATAACTACGTATCATACTGACGTGCAATTAAACTGCACAAAAATGTATATGGCGAAACATATTACTGTTAAGAATACTTCGCATTTTCAAGACGTTCAGTTGAGTTCCGTTAGTGTCTTTAGAGACGAAGGAAGCTCCTTCACATTATTTGCTACTCGCAAATTGAATACAAAACTAAACATCCAGGAGCTTTGAAATTTATATCGTTACTATTTATCGGTTCACCAGGGCCACCAACTGCTTTATTGCAAGGTCAAATTGTGTTATGTATTTTCTGTACGAACTGTGTGTTAACACATTTCATGTGGAACTTTCGTGATATTTTCGCATGGCAGTTTGCACGAAGAGCCTCGTGTGAAATTTCTACGTGACATGTAAAGTAATGCTTAGACTAATCTCCCGTACGGTTACGTGCAACAGAGGGAGAGTTGGCGCTTTTCTCGCTTGTAACTTCCTAGTCGCGGTAATGGTGGTAATGGTGGGTTCACATGACCATTTGAAAAGAGTGCATCGGAAAACTTGCAGTGCCATTACCTTCATAGAAATCGAATCCTTTTTTTTTTACTTGTGGTGCTTTTTTGGGCTGCAATGACTTAAGCCCGCCGCACACGAGCGATTTTCTTAACGATATCGCTTGCCGCGGAGTCTTGCTTGCTGTTAAGACGTGTTCGTCCACTGGAAATATCGATGCCTACGTGCAGTTTCGCAGGCTAGTATACTATTTTTCGGTAACTGGAATTGTGCTGTTTTCTGTACGTGTTTCTTTGCTAGCGTCCTGTACTTGATTGGTCGTTCGGTTTTAATTGTCGTGTCGTGCTTTTCGGAGGACTGTGATCCCAGAATAAGAAAACTTATTTTTCTTCTTCTTCAAGGATAGACTTGAAGGTTTGTTCCGCCTTAAAGACGGTTTGTTCCGCCTTCCCACCATTATCTTGGTCTTCCCACCATAATCTTGGTCTTCCCACCGTAATCTTGGTCTTCCCACCGTAATCTTGGTCTTCTCACCGTAATCTTGATCTTCCCACCGTAATCTTGGTCTTCCCACCGTAATCTTGGTCTTCCAACAGAGCGTCTTCCTATTGGTGCATACTGTCTTGTTTGTTTTGCCTATCTAGTTTGACGCCTGCGGCGTCCCTATATTTTATTCGTCCGTACCACGCTCTAACGAAGCTCACAGGCGAACGACATTAATCAGGATTTAGGGCCTGGCAGCCGTGACGAAGGGAACGGCGCCAGATCGGCCCTACAAGACGACCATTTGCATGGGAAGGCGGACATGCGGGAGAATAGCGTCACGGTGTGGGATCAGGTGACAGCGGGAAGAACACGAGTGCAGCGGCCAGGGGGAGATATCGAAGTATTCCCNCACAACGCCGAACCAAACAACAAACCTCCCGGCAGAATAGAAGGACAGACGCCAGACTCCGCGAGCAGGCAGGAACGGCGAGACGTATTTATAACCTAGCCAGGCTGTGTTTTGTCCCAGGCATTCGACCACAATAAAAACCGAGAGAGCGTTTGGACGAGCGCAACGAGAGGCCCCTTTCAATTATTTCCGCACGGANATGCGGGAGAATAGCGTCACGGTGTGGGATCAGGTGACAGCGGGAAGAACACGAGTGCAGCGGCCAGGGGGAGATATCGAAGTATTCCCACAACGCTGAACCAAACAACAAACCTCCCGGCAGAATAGAAGGACAGACGCCAGACTCCGCGAGCAGGCAGGAACGGCGAGACNAAACCTCCCGGCAGAATAGAAGGACAGACGCCAGACTCCGCGAGCAGGCAGGAACGGCGAGACGTATTTATGACCTAGCCAGGCTGTGTTTTGTCCCAGGCATTCGACCACAATAAAAACCGAGAGAGCGTTTGGACGAGCGCAACGAGAGGCCCCTTTCAATTATTTCTGCACGGACAGAACGGAGTGCTGAAACTGGTAAACCAGAACAAAACAGCAGACGCTGGACCCAAGTGCGGAGCTGGAGTACACGCCCGCGGTTGATTACCCAGGGGGGCGGTCCGCGGCTACCTGGAGAAGCGGGGGCAGTTTAATATGGCAATGAGGGCCTACAAAACCGCAGGAGTCCGAGGAAACAGGGCAGTCGGCCGATGAGATTCCGGGAGGGAGGAGTGATTCCGCAGGAGACGAGCACGGCAGCCAGCCGCCATCAGACGCAGAGTCCTGCGTCGACCCGAGAAGGAGGGACGTCGAGACGAGTCACCGAGGCGCCCGTGACAGGACGAGAGCAGTTCCAGCTCACCGGACCTCATCTGCAGGAACAACTACCAGCACAGCAAGCCAGATAAGTACAGTCATCCAGCGAGTGTGAAGGACCTTTAGTAGTTATCCCGCAGTGTGAAGGATCTTTTAGAATCATCCAACAAGTGCGACGAAGATCCCCCACCCCCCCTTTTACGACGCGAATTGTACGGAGCATACGAAGAAAAGGGAGGGAGTTGTCTCAAGGGTTCATGTATCAATTCACATGTTCATGCAACAATAAAACCTCGATTTGTNGTCGGCCGATGAGATTCCGGGAGGGAGGAGTGATTCCGCAGGAGACGAGCACGGCAGCCAGCCGCCATCAGACGCACAGTCGTGCGTCGACCCGAGAAGGAGGGACGTCGAGACGAGTCACCGAGGCACCCGTGACAGGACGAGAGCAGTTCCAGCTCACCGGACCTCATCTGCAAGAACAACTACCAGCACAGCAAGCCAGATAAGTACAGTCATCCAGCGAGTGTGAAGGACCTTTAGTAGTTATCCCGCAGTGTGAAGGATCTTTTAGAATCATCCAACAAGTGCGACGAAGATCCCCCACCCCCCCTTTTACGACGCGAATTGTACGGAGCATACGTAGAAAAGGGAGGGAGTTGTCTCAAGGGTTCATGTATCAATTCACATGTTCATGCAACAATAAAACCTCGATTTGTGAAATATGAATTAACCTGTATTCATTCATTAGTGAATTGGACCATTAAACAACAGTGTCGAAGCATTCCTACGCCCGATCACTGAGGACTAGTATTAAGTGTTGGCGCCTCACGCCACAAAACAGATTACAACACCTACATCCAAACCTCAGCTTTGGCAGGTGTCAAGTTTGGTCCATTCTGTCTATGTGTTCGTTCCATTGTTGTTTTAAGAAATCTATTTTTTTCTCGTAAATTGAAAATATTTCATTGTTCTCTTATATCAACATTACCGATGTGGTCTTTTAGGCTATATCCCAATATTATTCTTAAGAACCTCATATCTGCATACTCTATTTGTCTTTTCTTTGTTCTATTAAGTGTGCAATTCTAATACTTTATAAAACCTTTACAACTTTTCTGTCCTAGATTTATTTTTCAGCTTTCTATAAAGTGCCACATGTATACGGAAATTTGACAATTTTTTGTGTAAAAATTAATCATAGTTAATTTTATTTTATTATTTGTTTTATCTTTCTCTACTTAAATCACTCAGAAGCCATCTCTGAAACAGTTTACACACTCGCGTTACCTATTTACCTTAGGTAACAAATTAAGTAGGCGTTAGTCATAGACATAACTTATTTACAATTTAATCACCAAACTTGACATTTACGACAAAATTTTGACTACCGAAAGAGATACCTTTCTAGTAATGTCTTTGCTGTGATACAAGTCTGGAGTAATACACACAAACGAACAGCAGTGAACGAAAAGTAATGCCTGCCAAGATTTCTGAGAATGTATTGTTACACTGTCCGTCCATGCTAGCTGCTGGTGTGGAGAAAGTATTACAAACAGCTTGAACCCAACACGTTCCTGGTGCTATTAGAGTCTATCAGAACCATACTTAGCCATGCCTCGCCTCCTGCCCGCGGTGGAGCGCCGACCACGTTCTCATTAATTGCACTGTGTGCTTCAAGCGGATTATTGTCTCGTGCTCATGGCATACAGCTGCAAATGCATTGTGTTTGAGGTGTGCATCTCCAGGTAATCGACTGGGTCACCCGGCACTTGGGGCTAAATATTAACAACTCTACCTGACATTTTCCTTCATTATTTCCGAAACTCAATGTTTTCTGTTCCGACCATCAATTGTGTACATCCTATTTCTACAAAACATGGTTTTCATGAAATAAAGAAATCAGAGTTGTAAAATTAACCAGTGGGGATTAAGTTACGTTAAACCACATTGGCTACGAAATAACTGACTTAGAATACCATAATGAAGTGAAGAGTATCGTTGTAATACTCTAAAAAAATGTTCTCAACCAAAATTGCATACTCTTGGTTTTCGAGCAAGCGTCATTCTAGCTTGAGTTTAATGCATTTTGTACGTACTCAAGCAGCAACGTAAACTTCAAGCGTGATGTGCTTTAAGCTGTATACCAGAAGCACTGTACGCTTGAAAGCACGATTGGTTGATTGAAGAGATAAACACTGTACGACTGAAATATAGTACGCGTCAGTTCAATGCCTTGGACGTAGATACGATGCGGCATATTTGTACGGGGGTCGCCTTAGCGCATACTTGCTTCAGTGTCTAGAAAAAAAAAACTAACTAAATGAATAATGGTTGAAGTAGGAGAGTATGTTAAGTTGTATCGCTTCGAGTTGAGTATGAATGATCTATGGAGAAGAATCGAGCGGTTCGTGTGTTTATCTCTAACGCTACGGAACATCTGGAGCAATTAACACTTATTGCGTGTTAATATACTGTACAACCGTGTGGGCACGTTGGATCTACGTTATGCATCACGTTTCGACTCTATACGTAGTGTTCTTGAGGTAGTACATCCCTGCGGACGTCGTCATTAATAATAATAATAAATAACTATATAGTAGGCTATTTCAGAAAAGCTGAACGAATTTTCTATACATATACGTAACAGTCATGAGGAATAACTCCTTCTTCTTCCCCATCAAAGAATTTCTGAAAAGTGCGAAAGTTTGCGCGAAATATGATTCGAAACGAGGCTTCAAGCATCGTCTGCGTGAAGGACTTGTGCCGCGACACACGCGAAGGTGGCTACATGTTTAAGGCGCCCGTCTACCTGGAACTTTTTCCCACGTTTAGGCCGAGAAGAGCGGGAGCGATAAGGGCGACACTGCCACGCGCATCAAGTACGCCATCGCCGCTAAGCGCAAGGCTCTGAACTGGCGTGCAGTGTTCTCGTCGTGCTGCGTGCACCTATGGGACTTTCAGCGGTGACCATATAATTTTATTAGTGGGAAGTCTTTACGAAGGTTCAATGCAGGCCTCTATAGTAATTTTGTATGTATCTGGTGCGTGCGTTTTGAGCTACAGCGCCTTGGAAAGGCCGTTTTTAGCGGTTTTGGAATACTCTGAATTGATGTTTCTAACGTACGTGATATTTTGAAAGCACTTAACAGCTCTCGTCTGAAGTGTGTGTTCTTTTCGTAGATCATCACGTTGGACGCACGCTTAATAGTTTGGTTGAAAAACGTGTATTTGGAAAACTCTGCAACGCAGTTCAAGCGCCAAGTAGACGGGCGCCTTAAATTTTTCCTTGTAGTTTACACGCAATCTGGTTCATGGATCCTTGTCATTATTATCGCCAGAGTCGAGGAACGCATAAGAGACACTCTTTAGAGTTGCGTGGACGTAGCCAATTGTGCTGTCTGTAGATTTCCGTAGCAAAGAGCATTTTGTCTCCTTTTCTCATAACTTATTTGGTTCGGAACATTGCAACATTTCACACTCGTGTCCGTTATGTCATTCTCAAAATACTTCTCAAAATTGCGTACTACGGAGATAGCAGGTGCATATAGCTGTAAGCGTAGATTAAACAAACGACGGTGCCTCGTGACGTGCAGTGGGTTTTGGACGGACACGTTGTGCGTAAAAAAGGAATAACAGATGTTACTGTTAACATAATATCTTAATAAGAAATTTCATAATTCATTATTTCAAGATAACACCCTAAACCACCGTGTGGTCAGTGTTGTATTTCTATTAGAACCGACAGCGTATCTCATCAGCACAAAAAAACTAGGTACGGACCAATATTCAGAGAACACAGATTAGAAGCCTTTGTGCGGTGCTACATTAAGTGAAGTGGTGTTTCAAGTCGAAGAGAGTAGGCACGAATGAAACACCTGTCGCCGTCACGCCCTATTTGAAGAACATGACAAGTACTTTCTTCAGGATTTATTGTCCTGGCACTCAGTACAGAACTCTGTGGAAAGAATGAAGGACAGGCCTGTGTCCGGCATGTGATACCAGGACAACAACCCGGAACAAAGCGAGCGCGCTCTCCGTGTCGTTCACTCGCGGAAGGTAAAAGCTCGTACGATCGACGCGACGGCGCAGCAGAATGCGACTCTACCGCGTCGTATCTCTTGCATCGCGTGCTCAGTGGAACCGAACGGAATGGTGAAAATCTACCGCCGGCTTATTAATTCTCCTCGTGCCGACGTGAAAGCTATACTGGCTGCCCCCCTCTTCTTCCCTTTTTTTTTTCTTCCCCGTATGCTCTCTTTCACCACCAACGATCGAGTTTCGATGTATCGAGCCCTTGCTCCGAGNAGAGATCGAGTTTCGATGTATCGAGCCCTTGCTCCGAGATATCCAAGGCAGTCACGACCACGAGGATCATCATTCGTGGGCGGTCCCTTCACCGCTCACACAGGCCCTCACGGGCTTCCTACTGAGGCTAGCATCCCGACAGGATAGCTGTTCCCCGGCATCCTCAGTCGACGTCGTCGAAAACACCGCCATCTCCACTTATTCTTTGNGCCACAAGACGACGTGGCATGGACTCGACTAATGTCTGAAGGTATGCAGGAGGCAATTCACACCATGAATCCTCCACGGCAGTCCACAAAATACAATCTGCGCCAATTTGAGAAAGAGTTGCACGTCTGTCACGTTTAATGATTCTCGTCAGTCGTCGTTTGTCCCGTTCTTTCACGATCTTTTTCCGGCCGCAGCGATGTAGAAGATGTGATGTTTTGCCGGATTCCCGATATTCACGGTACACTCGTGAAATGTTCGTACGCGAACATCCAAATGTTATCGCTACCTCGGAGATGCTATGTCCCATCTCTCGTGCGCCGACTATGACACCACGTTCAAACTCACTTGAAATCTTGATAACCTGCCATTGTAGCAGCAGTAACCGATCTAGCTGCCGACCGCATCGCGTTACTCTGATTGGTTCAATACCTCTGTTNACTTGCATACGCACGCCTATGCCGGTTTTTTTTTTGCTCTTCGGTGTAATTCAGATCCGCGGCTCAGTGCGTGCCTTAGTTGGGAACAGGCACTGAAACATCAGCTGTTCTATGGTTAAAATTAAAATGCAAGAGCCAGTCTGCACGCGCTCAAAATTATTTTAATGACAATAGAAATTTGCCGCGAAAACAGATAGAAGCTTTTATTTCACAGGCATGTCTGCGAAAAAAAACTGAAACTTATCTAAGAAGAGTGTTTGAAATAGAACCAATCCAGGCTTTACACTTGGTTAAAAATTATTATCAGAAAGCAGATGANTGGTTAAAAATTATTATCAGAAAGCAGATGATCACTAAAAATGACGGCACGGAGAAAGTTTGGGAGTCTTCCCAGTTTCTGACATATACAGTAGAATGTCTGTTTAGGCTACGTTGGAAAATAACAACTAGAAACCTAGATNAGGCATGTCTGCGAAAAAAAACTGAAACTTATCTAAGAAGAGTGTTTGAAATAGAACCAATCCAGGCTTTACACTTAGTTAAAAATTATTATCAGAAAGCAGATGATCACTAAAAATGACGGCACGGAGAAAGTTTGGGATTCTTCCCAGTTTCTGACATATACAGTAGAATGTCTGTTTAGGCTACGTTGGAAAATAACAACTAGAAACCTAGATNTTCTTCCCAGTTTCTGACATATACAGTAGAATGTCTGTTTAGGCTACGTTGGAAAATAACAACTAGAAACCTAGATATAAAGCAGCCGTGTGCATCGCTAAGTCCAATCGCACGCGCAAGCAAAATGACCTCACTTGCCAGCAAGATGGCGGAACGTTTTCGCCAATCAGCCTGCTGCAGTCGGCAACCAAATAACTAGAATTTCGCAGCATGTAAACTACAACCGGATATCAAGCGGTTAAGCTGCTGATCGAGGTTTTGTCAAAGGGGCCGCACCGTCTTTTCGCTGATGTGTACTTCCTCATTCGACGCTGAAGTCGTTAAACTGCTGTAACTCAGCCCGGAAGAGGAGTGTGTTGCTAAGCTGATATCGATATGCATTGTTCGCTGACGGCAACGCTCTCACGAGAAAAGGAACTGTTAGTGACGTGTCGTCCCAGTTACGCTTGCAAATATCTGCAAGTAAAATTTAAATACCTCGCTTACTCATGTGACATTCCCTTTCGAACAGACACACACGCAGACCTTCCTCTTCTCTTGCGTAACTAACTGTTCTTTAGATTCAATTACTTACTTCAGCGCTCATATCAAAGTCTCTTTCAAACAGTACTTATTTAATCAGGGGCGTGAAACTAATTACCGCTTCTTACGAGCGTGTAAACATAATTACTGCCAACAAAGCGCTTCTTTGGATTCCGAAAAGGAAACGATCGCTAGGTAGGTTCAGCAACATCTTTCTACGTGTTACCATCTATATTCCTGGGATTTGCAGTTTGGCTAAATAATAAATCTGGTATCCGGGGATTTGGGAACTCACATATTAAGCAATTTCACAGATATTTGCCTAGAAAAGTGATGGAAAACTACGAGTAGATTATGGGTAAGGGCCAAACTCGTTCAGCGCGTATTTGCACAAAGCAATGTCGTGTGTATTTCAGACGTGTTTCAACTTAGAGGTTCATCCAATATGATTTCAGAAGTTCCAGTCACCACAGTTCAAGGCTTGAATTGAAGGCGATCAAACATAAAAATTCCCTGGAAAGATCAACTCATCCATCCCTACACTGAATTTTTTTTTCCAATGGATTCTTTGTAAACTAGTAGCCCAATATATTCTTGTAACACTACGAATAAATTAGAGTACTTAAATTTCACAAAACCTTGGTGTGGAATGTGTAAAACTAATGTTGAATTTTAACATGCAAGAGTCGTAGACTTCAAGTTTACTATAAAACGTTGAGCACATAAACAATTTTTTATGCTCTCCAAAATAACGTGTTGTATACATATATAATATTTCAGCTGCAGAGTTACAAGTTAACCTTTGGCAACCAGTTTTCGAAGTATTGTCTGTATCAAGTATAGTATATTCATGGTTTCTTCGGATGTTTTGAAACGAACCTTTGAGAAATCACCCTAGGAGTAACTTGTCAACATGTTTTTTTTTTTTCAATAACTTTTATACCACAAATATATAACACCGTTATTAACTTGAAAATATTGCATTACTGAAGAAATGAAACTTCAACTTAGCATGTTCTATGACTGTAATATTTATTTAATACTAAATACGAATTAATAACAGTGAAAGCAACGATGTGTTGGTAACTGCTAGTAAGAAATAGTTCACAGTTAAAATATTGTTGTTACCTAGCATTTTGGTATACTATTTGTAAATTAAACGTTGCCTGTTGATATATTTAAATTTGTAGGTAGCACTGAAGGAAACGTATTTAATTGTTACAGTTAAAAATATTAGGGCAAATTACGGTGCGTAAGCCCTACTGACATGTTTTTTTTTTTCGTCCGAGGAAAAAACTTGAATGGGTGGAGGGAGCCTGCTCGTTGGGCGGAGCGGAGCTTGTCGCTCTCTCTCTCTCTCTCTCTCTCTCTTTCTCTCTCTCTTTCCCTCTCTCTCTCTCTTTCTCTCTCTCTTTCTCTAACTCTCTCTTTATCTTTCTCTCTATTTCTCTCTCTTTCCCTCTCTCTCTTTCTATATCTATCTTTCTCTCTTTCCCTCTCTCTCTTTCCCTCTCTCTCTCTCTTTCCCTCTCTCTCTTTCCCTCTCTCTCTCTTTCTCTCTCTCTCTCTTTCTCTCTCTCTTTCTCTTTCTCTATCTCTATTTCTCACTCTCTTTCCCCCTCTCTCTCTCTTTCTCTCTCTCTTTCTCTCTCTCTTTCTCTCTCTCTATCTTTCTCTCTCTTTCTCTCTCTCTCGGGACGTTTCGCANTTCTCTCTCTCTTTCTCTCTCTCTTTCTCTCTCTCTATCTTTCTCTCTCTTTCTCTCTCTCTCGGGACGTTTCGCACCACAAGTAGTAGCACGAAAATTATATATGCTTTCACTTTTAGCATATTTCATACTTATCACAGCAAAAATAATGATTTTTGAATTTGTAATTTACAACTGAAACTAGATTTTATTGTTTGAATACGTATTATAACATATTTCGATGTGATGGCGGGATGGTAACAAATCCGGAGTTGGCAGAAAGTGGCGACATGACAAGGCGTGTTTGCCGAACGAAGCGTTACTTTCTCTTCTTGTGAAAAATACTTAAAATTACCGCATCAAGTTTGTACACGCTGTGTTTATTTAAACCTACCTAAGGCAAGTTACGATGCTGTGATGGATCTGGTTTCCCACGGCAGGAATAAATGCACTGTAACGTGCCTCGTGACAGCTGTGTGTGAAAGAGTAGTGTTGGCATTACGTTACGTTGAGCCAGGGTGTGTGATTACAAATATTGGACTTGCGAAATTTATACGTTTTAACTGTAAACTGTTTTTCTGACGGAATTAATTTTTTTGAAAGTTACGTATGTTTATTTATCACAACGTTGTAACTTTCCCGTATGTGTTTGAAACACAATTGTGTAACGTACGTTTCTGCGATTTGAATGTTTGCCACAATCTCAACAAAATACTAAGTCCAGCCAGATAAATTTAAATAAATAATTAAATAAATATATAAATCAGTACGTACTAATGCGTAGAAATATGAGCGGAATAAAAGTTATGGTAGGCCTATTTGTATGCATGTTCACCACTATCTTTTAAGGTTGTCGCTGCTACGTACAAAAAATAAGCGACACGAGTTGCGTGCTTGAATTTACCGTGTCTTTTCGTTGGACCGGATGTTCCTTCGTTCTAATTTTTTTACAACTGAGGCCGTCCTTTTAACGGAATAAGCCAACACACATCAATAACAAGAGTATAAATACTACAGTTCTTTCCCCCGCAATTGTACCAGGGTTAAACACAGTCGCGACAAAATATTAACGAGTATTACGTGTAATGTGCTATGTCGTATACAGCCAATATTTCAACAATGTAAAGTAACAACAGTTAGAACTATCGTCAATACATACATTGTTAAAAAAAAGTCATAAAGCTGACCTAAATATGGTTATAGTCCTTAATTGTGAACATTCGTAGAAAATAGTTTTTTGAAATACGACAAAATTTTTTGAAAACCTGAAAACAGTAAACAAAGCATTTGGCAGTTAACACGTAGAAGTCACATGGCATTGTTTATGTTTACATGTAGCAGAAGGATACACAATCGGAAACCAAAAGTAGAACTTTAACAGGGCATCAGAAAACCCGGGAATGGCCAATGGGAATTTTTTACTGTGTAGTTTGTGGCCTGGACTATCATAAAACTGCTTGGGCACTGTAAATGCCATTATTGTGTATTGAAATTTTCGGACAATGCAGTAGGGTGTAGAGGAATATGGGGCAGTAATCACGTTATCGGCCAATAGAAAGTGGCCACGACTCAGGGTTAGTACATACACCGTTCACTTGTATTGGTATTCATAAATTTAAGTACACTTTCCCTATCCGAGTTTTGATACAACTAAGGACAAGCGTGAATAAATATATTTTCTTTCGTAAAATTACGGATCTTGTTTGGTAAAGGGGGGGAAGAGAGAGGAAGTCTGATTAAAATATACCTAATAAAAAAAAAGTTAATTCCAACAAAATTGTAATTGTGAAGTGATAAAGAAAGTAAGAAGTATCATTCCATCAGGACATGTTCCGCCCACCTGCGGCATTACATTAAAGGATATCCACGCCACTTGGTGCCTGGGTCGGCGATACGATCGTGCATGGCATCGAACAAACGCCGTGCGTCATGTGGAGATTTTCCCACGGATGTTGTCAATTCTGAACTGGCGTGCAGTGTTCTCGTCGTGCTGCGTGTACCTATGGGACTTTCAGCGGTGACCATATTATTTTATTAGTGGGAAGTCTTTAGGAAGGTTCAATGCAGGCCCCTATAGTAGTTTTGTATGTATCTGATGCGTGCATTTTGAGCTACAGCGCCTTGGAAAGGCCGTTTTTAGCGGTTTTGGAGTACTCTGAATTGATGTTTCTAACGTACGTGATATTTTGAAAGTACTTAACAGCTCTCGTCTGAAGTGTGTGTTCTTTTCGTAGATCAGCACGTTGGACGCACGCTTAATAGTTTCGTTGAAAAACGTGTATTTGGAACACACTGCAACGCAGTTCAAGCGCCAGGTAGACGGGCGCTTTAAGGGTTGGTTCACAATAAACAAACATAGGCGCAGAGCATAGGACATATCAGTAGAACATACACACCACTAGAAACTGTGCGAAATTGATTCGCTATTGAATGCTTACGTTTTTTTTTTTTAGTCAACGAAATTTTGCTACGAGACTATCGTCAGTTGGCAGTGCTGGTAAATAATGTTAATGTTTTGGTTGTCTTTGCACACATAAAATTGATATTAATAACGGATTTTGATTATGTGTTTAAAATCAACGGCGATTTAAAATAATTGACATATTTGCTTTCCTTTAAAATCTTAGCTTTTGCAATCGTAAAAATTGTCGATTAACTTTAAACATTCCTGCTAGTACACAGTTACCTGTCCTTTACTCTAAATTTATATCGCGACATTTCTTTGTTTTTGCAGCATTACTGTTCCTCCATTTTGGACGAACAGCTTCGTCGAACGATTTATACTCTGCTATGATTGGCTATTGCCCCTTGCGCCTGCATAAGAAATGAAAAATATGAGCATGTTCTTCGAGTACTGCATCACGACCTCTCGTGGACATCAACAGGTTCGTGAACATGGCGGTCAATTCTTGTGCACACGACTTACGTTCCACGGCTACTTTTACGGTTTTCAATTGTGAAACAAGCTTAAGTGCTTCACACGCAGGCACGTGATGCAGTTGAAGCAGCGACAATGGGCAGAGCCACGACATGTCCAGCCATGTATGAAGGTGAACAGAATGGCTCGGTACTTTCCGCCCCCCCCCCNGTTCAGAGCCTTGCGCTTAGCGGCGATGGCGTACTTGATGCGCGTGGCAGTGTCGCCTTTATCGCTCCCGCGCTTCCCGGCCTAAACGTGGGAAAAAGTTCCAGGTAGATGGGGGTGCCTTAAGATCTACTTGTATGCACATTGTGTATTCTTCCACCATAAGCACGATCAACATTGTCATGGGCCTCGTCACTTTATTGACGCGCGGCGTCGGTCAAATGAAACGATGATATTATCAGCAAATTAAATATTTTTGAAATTTTTTTTCATTTTACACTTATATGCGTTTAAAGACAGAAAGTGAAATAAATGATTCCAGTGTTCACAAATGTTTACGTAACACTTTTAATTCAACGCTAGGGCGGCGGAACTATTCGATCCGTCGTTGCCAACTTAACTCGTCGTACGCCAGTCAGTCAGCCCGTAGGGGCAGTGACATTTTTCATAGGTTGATTTCAAAGTGCTCACTCTACCGTAAGAAGCCTGTACTGACGCTGAGTGCCGTCGGTTTTCATGACTACACAAGATTTCTGTAGAAGAAGTTTCTGTCACTGCTGGCAGTGGCCAAGGATGTATATAAGATTTCACTTTAAATTTATAAAATAAATTATTTTCTGATCTTGAAAAATTAATTAAATGGCACGGATAGGTGTACAGTGCTCTTGCTGAAATTATACTAGACTAGTTCCGTTACAAACTCGTTGTTTCCCGATTGATTTGTATCTTCAAACTGATTGTTTATATGGTCAGGTGCGTGAACTTCTACCAAACTAGTTAAACCTCCCCTTGCCCTACCACGCAATCGGCGGGGCCGAGGTGGCTGGGCGGTTAGACTGCTCGCCTCCAACCAAGGCGAACCGGGTTCAATCCTGGGCCGGGTCACTCCCGTATTTTCGCGAGCTGGTCGGCGGGTTTTCTCGGGGATCTCCAGTTTCCCGCGCCCTTGCATTCCGGCCGGCGCTGCTCCATTCTCACATCACTTCACCCTAGTCAGCTCTCAAGACCTCGTTGTTAAGAGCCACCCAAGTCTCTCGACTCCACACAGCGGAATCACATTCCGAACAACGTGCTTTGCTCTCGAGCGCCCAACATTAAGGTTACAAAACGTTTTAAATTCTATAAATAATTATATAACATAAATAGCAACGTGAAATATACAGGCTGATTCTAAACTCATGGGACAAACATTGAGGGATGGTAGGGCTCACTAAAACAAACAATTATTGTATAGGAATATATGGGCGGAAGTGACGCGTTGAGGCACAAACACAAAAATAACACATGAAATGCAACACATTGTTTATTTACGTCACCGCTAAATGCCTTTTTACAGCAATGTTTATAATAATTGCTCAAAATTGCTACCACCGACAGTAATGCAAGCTTGGTAGCGTCGGTGGAGTGATTGGCGAACAGATTCAAATACGCCGGGTATTTCACGCACGCGTGCAGCCGCACAGGATAGTCGAGCGACGAGGTCTTCAATGGAATCAAATGGAGTCTCGTAAATGAGGGCTTTCAAATGCCCCCATAGGAACAAATCGAGACTCGATAAATCTGGCGATCGTGGTGGCCGGCCATCGGACTGGCCCACCACGCCCTCAACGCGTCACCTCCGCCCATATATTCCTGTAAAATAATGGTTTGTTTTAGTGAGCTCTACCACTCCTCAATGTTTGTCCCATGATTTTAGAATCAACCTGTATATCTCAGGATCTAACGAATGGCTGTCGCGCACACACGAGGACGGCCCTGCGTGCGCGAGCTGTGGAACGAGGCATCTGCTACCGCGCCTGTATCGCTACAGTTGCCGCGTCCCGCGGTTGTGCGCGGGGCAACTGCGTGCTCCGTATCACGGATACTTCGACACAAAAAAAAAAATAAGTAGTCATCGCCTATCTCGTCTCACAAATGTTCCACGGGCGACACGCCGGGTGACCGGGCAGCTGAAAGAAGTGTTGTAACATTCCGTAGACGACACCAGCGTGAAAGCAGAGATGCGTGTGGACGAGAGCCATCTTGGCGCGGACCGGCTCCTGGGAACTGGACCACGGAAGACGGCTCGCGTGGTGCTGCAGAATGTCTTCAGTGCACGCTCTCTCAAGATGTCCGAGAGTCTGGCGGGACTGCCCTCGGACAAGGGCAGCGATCGGCAGCGTGCAACTGGCGAGCCGGAAGATACGTCGAGTCTCGTGTACTCGATCCCGTCGTATTTCGCCTTCCTTAGCCGTGTGACGTGAGCCAAGCTTCCGGATAAGGCGACCCTCGCATCATTGTCAGTCGCGGGGTAACCCCTTCATAGAGCCGGCGATTGCATGGTGTGCCGCTGAAGAGTGAAGCAGGGATTGGAAACGCTCGACAGCGACACACCATCAGTCCGTGACATTCCGAGTTGTTCTGTGTCTCCCGTGCGATCTCCGCTATGCGAGGTCTGCGGCGTCGAAGACACCGTACAGCACGTGATCACAGAGTGTCTCAAGACTGAAGATCTGAGAAACTGGTTGGACGTAAGAATGGAATAATTGGGCATCCACGTGAGAATTTGAACTATCATGGAAGACAAGCAATTCCTAGAGCTATGGAATGAATTTGCCACCAAAATTGGCAGGAGACTGTAAGATTTTGATAAATGGAATTGGCGAATTTCTGATGATCCATAATGGGATACTCAGCTAAAGGCTCACAAAAAGTGTTAAGTCGGAGTACTCTTGATTGGCGAGGACAGGTTATTAAGAGATAAAACCGGTAGAATACCGAGTTACGGCAAGACAGAAATGTGAATGGCCCGAAGAGACCAAGAGTAGAAAGTGCCGTGCACTGCCTTACTCATCACAGTACAGATGCAGTGCGGGAGGATGGAGGGTGTGTTGGCCTTCGGGCCTTAAAAACCTGCTCTGTCTCTCCCGCTGTCTGACGCAACTTCAAACGAAGGTGACGATTTTGAGGCGTCGATGTCGGAAAACAAGGTCATCAGGGTTGTAGATCGGCATGGAATAGGCGTGTCTGGAAATGCTAATGGTAGAGCTACGGCGAATGAGTGAAGTTGCCACATGTCGCTTGCTGGATGGTGGATAGCGAAGCCACTGACACTATCCGAGATCGTCTGAAAATGAAACTGCCCCGTCTCCTTTTGGTGACTGTTGTTAGAGTGACTGTAACAAATGTCATTGCAAAGGAGGTCTATTTTTGTTACTCTTATGTATATGGTTGAGGTTATTTTGATTTTAGCTCCGCTTTAAGAAAGAAGACGAGTGAATGCTAACGTAGCAAAGGCACACGAGTGTCCAACAATTAAAACTCATTAAAAAGTAGTATACAAGTTGAGAAGTTTGTCAGAAAAGTGCGATTTATGTTGCTCATGAAATAAGAATGCACTTATTTTGCATCTCTGTACAATATTTCCTTAGAATTTAAAATTAAGGAACCTTATTACTGCTTACGTCAAATTCATGTATGTGTGCATTTCGAATCACGAAAATAGACATTCGTTTGATCCCAAAGATCGTGTTAATCTGGTTGGCAAAGAAATGAACACATCCCGTTTTTTAATGTATATTTTACCAGCGAGTTTCTTTTGTGGTTGTGGTTGTTGCTATGGTTATGGCCATGGTTATTTCAAATGTGCAACTACCTTCGGGATCTCGCTCTTCAGGAAGGATGAGTACCCAAGGGTCTTGTCACGAGAATCCTTCCTTATGGGTGGATGGCACCCGCACCCTAGTGAGCAACCCACCAATCACACAATAGTACCAAGCAATCTGATGAAAAGTACTTTTCTTCTTAACCTTTTCTGTGACAGTATTCTACAGCTAAGACGTAGCACAGGAAGTTGATGTAATACTCCATACACTGTACACATAAGTATACAACGTCCAATAAGCATGTATCTGAGGAGGCGCGAGACATCGTTTGTTGTTGAGACTACATTCCACAATCTCATCAACAGCCACTGCCAATAACATCGAGCAAAAACAGATTCTTGATTGGTTCCGGTAAACAACAGAATATTCACTTGTATAGTTACGAACAAAAATCATTTTCGTTGCAGGTGCCTGCAATTAATATTTATCTGTGACTTAAGGACCACGTAAAAACTTGTTACATTATTTTTGTACCACAAATTTTTAAGCTTTTAGACATTATAAGTGATTACCATTTTTTCGCCAAAAAAAAAAATTGGGGGGCATAGTTTACGAAGAAATGTACAAATAACTAAAATTAACCTACTGTTCTGATTTTGATACTTTCCTTGTTATTTATCCTTAACGGTGATATAGAGGCGTAACAAGTTATTGATGAGAGTTATGTAATAAACACTACATAAAAGAGGTTTATTTAACATTAAGGTTGTACAATATTATTTCAATACCAGCTGTGCCCACGGCTCCGCTCGCATAGACTAAGGAATTATTGTTCAGGTTTTTTTTTTAAATAAGGTCCCCCCACCCCTCCAAGTCCGGTGTTTCCACCCGCCGCCATCAGTGCTCTCCACGTCCGCGTTACGGTAAACCGACTCGCGAAAGTAAATTTTTTGAGATATTATCTCGCGATAAATAGTAGCCAATATCAACTTTCAGCCGTCCAACTATCTCTGTGCAAAAAATCACGTCGATCTGTTTCTCCGTTGCGACGTGAAAGAAGAACAAACAAACATCCAAACACTCTTTCGCATTTATACATATATATAGATAAATATGATTGAAAATGAACGGGGGGCGCCACGTTCTGAGTAAAGCCTAATTAGAGAGTCCCCCCCTTGTTCACTTGTTCATGATCCCGGAGACTGATTAAGATGGCGCAAGTCGACGGCCGGACACACCCATCTTCAGTGGTCTTCTCGTTCCAATGTCCCGACGACAAAAGACGCCGCCCACGGACTACACTGTCCTATATCGGCTGCGTTGTCCCCGTTTACTGGCCGGTGGAGGGGGTTTACTGTGGTTTGCGATTTCATAACTAATTTCAGCGATCACGGCACGTGTCCTGGATAAATAAGTGAAGGCAGGTCGCTCAGCTAAGGCCTGACCACAACTCGTACCAATACGTGCAGAAATGAGATAACTCACACAAAAATAAGATGCTAAGAGCTACTTTAAGACGTCTATAAAATTGTAAAACTAAATGTTTTTGCCATTTCCAAGAATTGCTGGAAATAAGTAAATTTTTGCAAATTTTTTCATTGAAACTGCCCTTGAAATTTTGTAAATTAAACTTTTGCTGAGCATACCTTAAAATGAATTAAGACATGACATTTCTGTTACTCTTTTTAAATTTTCAGCACAACATTTGGTTTATTTTATTTATACATTATACTAATAGTAAATTTTTTACTTTAATATATTATTTTTAAAAAACCACGCAATCTTAAATAAAAATTATCTGGGGAAAAAGTAGCCCCAGATAATGTCAATAAGTTGAACTGTATGTGGTGGAAATATAAAATAACAAACTTTTTTTCGTGTTCTACATTTTTAAAGGATTAAACGGAGTGAATATTTGTTAACAATTATGAGTTAGGTGTAGGTACCTAACCTATCGTCTCGTAAGTATTATTCAGATTCCTCATCTGGTTGGCGTAGAGAGCACGGCTCACTCTACGGTCTGTCTAGCACGGCATGTCGACGAACGGCTGACATGCCGTCACAAACACGTTACGCCACTCCGTGTGCGCATGCGCAAACGCACGGCCGGAGGAGCCTGCTGTTACAAACACCGCGACGCCACTGAAGAGCCAAAAAAATACTGTTATAGGCGTGCGTATGCAGATAACAGAGGTATGGAACCAATCAGAGTAACGCGATGCGGTCGGCAGCTAGATCGGTTACTGCTGCTACAATGGCAGGTTATCAAGATATAAGTGAGTTTGAATGTGGAGTTATATTCGGTGCACGAGAGATGGGACATAGCATCTCCGAGGTAGCGATAACATTTGGACGTTCGCGTACGACCATTTCACGAGTGTACCGTGAATATCGGGAATCCGGTAAAACTTCAAATCTTCGACATCGCTGCGGCCGGAAAAAGATCGTGAAAGAACGGGACAAACGACGACTGACGAGAATCATTAAACGTGACAAACGTGCAACCCTTTCTCAAATTGGCGCAGATTGGATTTGTGGACTGCCCTGCAGGATTCGTGGTGTGAATTGCCTCCTGCATAACTTCAGACATTAGTCGAGTCCATTCCACGTCGTCTTGCGGCACTTCTGCATGCTCGGGGGGCCCTACACGATATTTGGCAGGTGTACCAGTTGTTTTGGCTCTTCAGTGTAATAGTGACACCACGCCTGTGAAAGTGTTAATCATCGCAACACCAGGTCTCCTTGAGAAATCAGTTTCTCTGAATCAACACGATACTTAAAAAAAGAAAATTCACGTGAAGATGGGGGCGGAATTCAACCGACAAAATCCACGAGGTGATCCCTTACGTAAAATCAAGTTGGGAATATACTGGTCCCTTAGGGATACACGAACCCTTGAAAATCGACATCTTAAACTGTGTTTTTCTCGAAATATTAGAAACAAAGTGAACTTAAATTACGATTTTCCTTATATTGTCTAATGTTATCGGGATTTTAAACGTGAGAGCTAACCCCCATCAAGACCTTCCACTGTAATGAAAACAACAAGGGCGGCCACTCTCTAATTGCAGACAACATCTCTACCGTCAGGATTTATGAACTTTTCATGCTATTTTATTAAGAAGTATGACGTAATTAACAAAAACGGCCTTGAAACGATCCAGGATACACCATGTTCGTGTAAAACGGACACAAAAATTTCTGCGGCAGTGATACAGTTCCTTCCCCCTTGCGTAGGCAAAACCAACACTCTCTGCAGAGAGTGTACCGACTCGTAAACAAACAGGCAGCTTCTGTACTGCAAGCCTATTAATATATTATGGTACATGCTGTTTACAGTAAGTGTTAACAAGAAGTTACTGATATAACTAATGAATCTACTTTCCTCTACTTGGGTGCAAATAATTTTTAAACGAAGTTCTTAGAAGCCTAGATGGTAGGTAGGCCTTGACATCTCATTGACGGCGGTATCGTTAGAGACGGAACCAGAAACGCACGCAACAGTAGCGAGACAGTTACAAACACACGCACGTGCCTCCACCAGGACTCGAACACGGGAGACCCCGCACCACAAGCTAGTGTGGAATCAACTGCAACACGGAGCCGGCATTCGGAACATCAACTTCCGATATAGCCAGTCTAATGTTTTTAATGATAGGGTGTACTAACCGAATATGTATACAACAAAGTCGGCATTTTGAAAACAATTGTCTGAGGCCCTCATGCAAGTTTTCATGGCCGCCTGTAGCACTACGGGTGTGTGTGAAATTTGGTGGAAATCAGTTGAAGGGTCCCGGAAATATGGTGTAATGTTCCGTTTACTCACCTGGCAGTAGTTTACAAAAATGCCGGCCAAAGAGAATGTCTGTATGCATAATTGATGCTTCTAATAAATACTGCTTGTGTACTTAATATACTTAACATATTAAATTAAATAATTTATATTAACACAAATTTAAAAAAATGGCCTGCTACACCTAAAAAATGTAAGTGTACATGCACTACTGTTGCACTACTTTCTGGTAAAATTTGGTGGGAATTGGTTCATTGGTCCTCTAGATATGGCATAGAAACATAATTTTAACTTGTGACGATCCTCATAAACGGAAAACAAAAAAGGTTAATTATTAACTCATTCGGTGTTTGTCATAGGTACTGCCAGTATACGAAATTAAGTTATAAATGGTTGCATCATTTCGTAGATATAGCATACAAAGCTAAAATGTTTACATAGTCGCCATTCATAAAATAAGTGTCTGGCCCACTAAAACACACACATTAATGTGGCCTACCATAAAAAACTTATTCGCTTTATTTGGTAGGAATTGGTTGATTTTTACCGAGATAAGACATAAAACCAGTTTTTTTTACGGGGGTGCTTGCTTACTAAATGACGGAGAAATGAGGATCTTCGTAAATACTTTTGATGGTTGTAATGATACTACAAGCCTACAAAGTAAATAATGAAATTTGTTTCGTAGTTCCGTAGATATTGCATACTAAGCTAAAATGTATACATGGACGCCATTTTGAAAGTAAGTCAACGAACCAGTATAAAAAATTTAGTTTACATCTCCTGCCATAGTGCTGCTTGTTTGCCAAGTTTGATAGGGATCTTTATTTTTTATGGAGACATGATATAATTGTATTTTTCATGTAATGTTATCTTACAAATTTAGTTATGACTAGTTATGGTTGTTTCGTTACCATGTGTGTGTTACATATTAAATATACAGAGCAATAAAAACACTATGAACCCAACTTAGCATGCTGGTCGTTGTTATCGTGTGGACTAAATAGGCCAAAACTAATTTACAACCTCGTTAATGCACCATGTTAAAAGACGTTATTTGAATTTTTTAAATTTAAATGACATATCTTAGTAACTTTTCAAATAATTTCCACCACATTTCGCATGCTCACCTAAAGTAGTTATAATGTAAACACTTACTTTCAAAGCGGTGGTGTTATTAATGTATTAATGCTATTACATGTCATATCTGTATTACCGTGTAACTGATTTGACTCAAGTTTTGGCGTGCTGAAGTTCCTGTTGTGTGTACTTAAATCACTAAGTAATTGCTTCAATTCTTCCGACATTTGGGTAGTTACTGTTACCAGAGAAGTAGTATTAAATTAGTTACGGAACTACTCAATTGATTACTATGAGCTATTGTAAAATTATTACTACAAAGGTTTTCCACTGTCTAGACATTTTAGTGCCCAATTTAAATTATTTTTATTCAATCTGTTATAATGGTGAAGGCTAATGAGTTACATCGCTAACTTCTTTATTTAAATTACCGTCGGAGTATTAATGGTTTAACTGTTGCTTTTTTAAGAACTCGCTTTGCACCAGGTTGGTTTTGTAGGTGGGAATGTCGAGAGCGAAGACGTGACTTGCACATGAAAATTTAGTCTCGGGATTCCAACCCGGAACTCTTTCGCACTGCGCTGGCATTTCCTCCAACAACCGTGAACTTCTTGCTACCGAAGCATGTTGACGCCAGTGCAGGGAAACTCCAATATACACAGTAAAATGTTCTGTACTTAATAAAATAATATCTGTTACCTAGTTGCCAAAGATTTTATTTGTAGCTCTACAGTTGAAATATTGTATAATTGCAACACATTAATCTATAAAACATAAAAAAAATTTTTTTTATGTTGCTCTGTGTTTATAATAAACTTGAAGTCTACAATTCTTGCTTCTTAAAATTTAACATTAGTTTTACACATTCCACGTTAAGATTTTGCAAAATTTGTCTTAATTTATTTGTAGTGTTAAAAAAAATATCTTTAGCAACTAGTTTCTAAAATAATCGTTGTACAATAAAAAAAGGATGTACTGTGTATATACATACGTTTATATACAAACTTATGTATAATATGCATACGTATTTGCTGTGGGTTTACGGAAACTGAAGGAAGGTTTACACATTTGCCCTCATTCGTGATGAACCAGGCCTCCCATTGCCGCATGCACTCGGTCGACTACTTTTAGTGGTTACCCGTTCAAACTGCCCCTTATCCTAATCTCCCTCAGCCCCCTGGCTGTCACGACTCTTTCTGAACCCGTAGAGGTGAAACAGCGTGCTTGCCGCACAGGAAATCTAGCCTAGAGGCAGCATACAGAACTCTTGTGTATTCAACGCCTATCGAGTAACTTTCGAACAAAATGCGCGCACGTTTTAACTTAACATTTGGATCGAAAATAAGTACATACGTAATCTCAATCCAAGTATTATCGTATCGATACTACGCGATCACGTGTACATTTTGAAGGGAGTAACAAAAACTGTTTGTAATGAAATAAAAAGGTAAACCACCGTCAAAATTACAGCATAGCTGTCCTCTGCAACTCATATTGTCGCCACAAATAAATGCTTTCCGGCCAGGTGAATTTACTTTTCATGCCAAGCGTTTTTATGCCTTGCATACCGCCACCAAATTTGTGATATTTCTAAATGGTAAATGAGATCAAAATAATGTGCCTCCGTCGTTGTCGATGCTGAACACGCATTTGTGAGTTCATGCTCTAGCCATAGTATCAGTCAAACACACCCGCAATTGCGCAATGCAGTTAGACATCTTCTACTTTAGTCATTTATTTTGAATGTAAATGCCTATCAGCCTTGGCTCTGGTCTAACCAGCAAGCATGTTAACTTTTGTTTTCTTTTTAAGTTTTCAGGAATCTACAAGCGATTCGGAAGTCCCGCTCCCTTTATACTANCCCCCCCCCCCAATTAATAAAGAGCTTGGTTCCTAACCATCTTTCTCCTGTGGCATCTTCTATTAGTGCATGTAATAATTCTGAATTATTTCCTGCTGGGAAGGTTTTTACGGTGCATATGCCAGTTTTTTCTTCTCTCTTCTTAATTATAGGTAAACTATTGAGAAGGTACGCCCAGGGAGGTAGGCATGGCTCCTATCCCTCTCTGCCGCGATGCAAGTCTCCTGGCGTGGATTCCTTCCATGTAGGCGCATGGTGTACTATATAACGTGTTACTAAAAATTACCGGCAAACTCAGGGAAATGATTCCTCACAACAAATTATAAAGAAAATATGTGCACGCCCCATACCTTAAGTCCTTTCCTTAAGGGTGTACACGCGCTTGAAAGTGGAAGCGGAACTCGTGTTTATTGCAAATAAAACGTGCAGCATTGAACCTTAATCTCAAAGTTTGCGAATAACGTGTTATCAAACAAACACGTGCGATCCATGATAAGATGGTTTCAAACTACTGTGAAGGAAACGATTAACATTATGGGGCTGCTAAACCTGTAAATTACAAAGGAAACTTTTCATACGTATTCCGAGTGCAAAACTATGCTCCATACAGAGCTGATACAGTAAAATAGTATGTTTAATATCTGATGTATTATTATAAAATAAAGTCCAATACTGAACAGGGGTTGCCACAGTAAAATGCCGCTACTTGTTTTACTCTCGCGGTAAAGAACACACGCCTTCTCTTTCTGAAGATGCTGGTAACATAATCCTGAGCATTATAAATAGCTTTAAAAGAAAATCGCCATATTGTAAATACATTACTTATATAAAAATAAAATTTCTGGCCGAGCAATTTAGTTGAACCTTTATACAAAGAGCATCTCGTTTATGTGCTGGAATAACAAATTGAGTCTTTCTGATAAGTAAGTATAAGGACCTTGATAAGGAAATAAAGGAGAACATTTCCATGCGAGGCCGAGCTACAGAAATGCGCCTCAGTACATTATGACAACACGAACGAGAGTACGCGACTGCCGCGGAGGGCGAGGTACCCGAACAGTCGAGGAATAACCGTGCAGCGACCGAGACTCCATTGTAGATTAGGTAGCCTTCACTCGGTACATCAACAACGTGGACGCAAATACAACAGTCATCCTAAATAAAGTCAATAAGAGTAGATATATTTTTTTCTCGCATCTCAGTCATGTGGTTATACGCAGCCTCCATCATATCACTTTTACATTTTATATGTCATAAATCAAAAGGTAAGTTTTACAGTTCGAAGATGTAGGGGGTAAGCGTAGAAGAGCCTCTCTAGTACTTCAGAGAATTTCCTTATAAAATTTGAAATAAAAACTGAATTCTTTGTGAGTCTGTGGTGTATTTTTGTTACACGTTTTTTGTTACAAGTCAGAAACCCCAGCCCCTTTAGTTCATTTTACTATCCCACAATATTTTAGGCAGTTAAAATGTGTGCAAGTACTACTGTGCCAACTAAGTAAGAGAAGAGAAGATGTGGCGAGTTAATTCCTTAGCATAAAATTATTTGCCCTCCTAGTCACGGCATGCGAGATCATCTTCAATTATTGAAACAACTGATTTCGAACGACTTTTTTTTATTATTAAGGTTTTTTGACAATCACGCGACAGGATTACTGTGTAGATCTTCATCCAACCATTATATCTCTGAATTTCTCTCCGAGATATTCGTTTACGACAACCACGTGATGTGCTGTTGCTCTATTCTGCAGGAATAACCCTTAACAGATATGTTCAAGACCTTTCATTTTAGGATATAAACGTGTCTCTTAACATAGGTAGAGAGTTCAATTGGTAGACCTTCAGATACGGAGCAAACAGATGTTTGACAGACATTGCATGCGCTGTGGGGTTCTTTCCAGTTCCCTAAAGAATTGTGGGATGCATCTCTCCACTATAGAAGTTAATTATGTTTTTTCTATTCAATAATGTTAGGAGCCTGAATGACAGACTTGTTGGAGAAAATCTGATGAAATGGGCAATTATCTTTGAAAGATGTTGAGTAATCGCCCAAAGGCGTCATATTACGTCTTCTTTCCATTTAAACTTGTTTCTTTTATATAATAAAATAAAATCTTGATGGTGTAAAACCCAAATAGTTATCCCATGTCTTAATTCATTTGAAATTATGCTTAACAAAATATGTTGTTACACGATGACTGACCACGAGGCGCGAGCTCCACNCTGTGGGAGGTGACCCCACCTCGAC
The DNA here is from genome assembly GCA_002778355.1 of Clitarchus hookeri. Taxonomy (NCBI): domain Eukaryota; kingdom Metazoa; phylum Arthropoda; class Insecta; order Phasmatodea; family Phasmatidae; genus Clitarchus; species Clitarchus hookeri. The sequence goes on along the minus strand of NQII01007034.1, from coordinate 50,208 downwards.
CCTCTCCTCCCTCCAGGCAGACCAGCTCGCTGCCACGTCGCACGCCCGTAGGGGGGGGGGGATGATTGACAGCGGCGACATGGCTGGCGACATAGCTGGCGTCACAGCCCCTCCACCTCCTGCTGGAGAAGCCGACGAGTTTACAGGATACGCAAGAATGTTCTGGGAACTACGACCTTCGGTGCAACGTGGCATTTAGAGAAATTTCTGGGCAATAACCCACGACTCTACAAATATCGCAGCGGCCCCAGGGTCGGGAGTCTTGGTAGAAGCCTCCTAGCTGAGTGCAGTGACCGTATGAAGTCGAGTGCGGTGAGGGACATCGGTGAAGAGGACGGACGACGACGGGAGATTGCGAGACGACGGTGGACCAGGTGTTTGTGGCGTGAACGGACGAGAGGGCGTGAAACCCGACGAGTGAAGACTACCGTGCACGAGGGCGCCCAGAGAAATCTAGAACATTCCGGACTGTTGGGATCTGGACTGAACAGAGGCGGGGAAAGATTGAACATGTGATACGGACTTTATTGTAAATCTTAGAACTGTCAAATATGTACATATAATTTATAATGTAATTAAATAGATTTTGGTACACTGTTTATTGGGACTGATTTTTGCTATGTAATTACATTATTTTCTTTATGGTAGTTGTAAATTGCATTCAGTAGAATCATTAATCTATTGTAAATATCAAGTGATAGCAATTGATTGTGAGGTATTGAGTCGAGAGAATTTTTGGTTGTAGTTATTTTTAATAAATTATGAAGTCTGTAATTAACTCTTTTATTTAATTAAGACCTCTATCCCTTAACGAACCTGGTTTAGCCCACTGACTTTTGAGAAATCGTAACAATATTTTTTCAAAAACCCATGAATTCCTAAAAATCGAAAATGTTCTCATTTTGAGAAATTCTTAAAAACTGCTAAAACGCTTCATAGAGCGTGATTTCAATTACGTTTTGAAGTGACGCATGGCATCTCTTTTCAGTGTGAATTCTCTCATTTCGATGAATGAGTTATTTCTTATTATTTGTACGTCCCAATGGCATGTTATATGCAAAAAATATTCTATCTAATTTTTTTCATTTGAGAAAATAGTAATTGTAAGTAATGTTTATAGTATATTCGCGGTTTGTCTCACTTTTCAAATCAAAACTTTGAAAAAACATAAAACACTATGTATGACCTACTTTTTGTTCCCGAAATATTTCATGTAACCAAGCGTTTTATATTTGTGTTAACTTAAAAGTACATTAATTTTTATTAAATTTAACTTTTACTTGTATTTTGAGTATAAATTGTAGTATTTCATTTGTAATCTATACGTTTAAAAACAGAGAAAACAGATGTGTTGGTAATACCTACTAGGCAATAGATCTTATGCAAAATATTATTGCACTGAGTGCGCACAAATGCGGCGCGTAGTTCCTTTCGTGTAATTTTCTAGACTCGGTTAAGCTTTGTTTGCATGAGGCGGAGAAATATTCTGGAAGTAGGACTTTAGCAGGACTTCAGATGATAAGTTCAGCAGTATTTGGTATAAGTATAAAATAACGCATGTTTTCGTGACCAGTAAAGTCCATTCACGCTTACTTCCAACTTTTCTGTGGCCCTGTTAAAGTGACAGCGCACCGTATTCATGCGCACTTAGTGTAATAATATTTTGCATAAGAACTATTTGGTACTAGGTATTCCCAACACACATATTTTCTCCCTGTTTTACTTATAATGCTTAAACATATAAAATATAATAATTTATAAATAAAATGTAAGTAAAAGTTTAATTTAATTAAATATAAGTAATTTTTATTTTAACAGAAGTATAAAACGCTATAAAACCCTGTGACGTCACCTGCTGAACTACGTTCTAATGGGTACAGCACACAGTTAACGCCAGCTTACCTTGCATCACACGCCACTGCTTGTCATATATGATTTATTTAGGAAGCAACAAACCCTTCATACATGGGGCGAGTTTTCAAAGGTTTAATTTTTAAAAAATGTGAAGAACCCACGAGTAGACCACACACTTATATTCAATGGTGCGTGGAGAACTGTTGCAAGGTAAGCTGTACTCAGTGCTGTACCGTGTTGCTTGCTAGTTTACACTTCCGCCACTAACACGCAGCTCGGCAGGTGAGGCCACAGCTCGCTTGTGAGTGGTCGGAATACTTTCAGTTTCCCTGGGCTGCACGGTGGTTACTGGTTCCTGCTGCGTGCACCGAGAACGTACAGCAGTGAGCAAGCACCAGCTCGCCTCGCAACACTTCGCACGCCACTGCTAACGTTAGTAGTCGAACGGTGCGGCGCAGATGTGAGGTAGTGGCTGGAGAGAGTTACCTTGGAGCGACGCTGGGCGGCACACGTGTCGCGGCGGGGCACCGCCCCCGAGGCCGGCGGGCCAGTTTCTCCAGACGTGGCGGCGGCGCGGGTAAAAATAGCCGCCGCCACCGCCGTCGGGGCGACACGCCACGCCGCCTCCGCGTACCTGCGCAGGTGATCGCACGTCGAGCCCCGCCGCCGTTTACACTACACTCACGTGTTACTTGCAACTTTCCTCACGCCCTGCTCAAGTTCTACTTTCACGATATTCCTCCGCCTCAAGTGAACAAAGCCTAAGGCGCCCGTCTACCTGGCGCTTGAACTGCGTTCGAAATACACGTTTTTCAACGAAACTATTAAGCGTGCGTCCAACGTGCTGATCTACGAAAAGAACACACACTTCAGACGAGAGCTTTTGCAAGAATTAGCAAATATACAGAATATTTTCTTTCATGATAAATATCACAATTTCATTTCACCTGCGCATGAGCAAAGTAGTGAGACTTATTGCGGTTAATTGTAACACTTTAAAGAGAGAATATTCTGTTCGTTAGGTTGCATTATTTGAGTGAAATTGCGTTTCCAAAAGTTTTATCGTCCCAAAACACTATATCTATTCCATAAACCCCTGATTTTTACGTGAAACTTTATGAATAGACTAGGAATGTTAGCGTTTGTAAGCTATGGTTTTCAGTAGGACAACAATAAAAACGCACGTAAGAGTATACGCAAAATGAAATGAAATATCACAGTTGCCAACTTCGTGCTAAATGACCACGTTTCAATATTTTGCTCGATGTTTGTGATGTGTGTAATTTTACACTTGTTTTCTTCTTTGCGCACGTGATGTGACGTCAAAAATTGCTTTTGGGAAACGTTGATGACAGAAACTTGTCTCGATTTTATTCAAAAGGAAGATATTTTCCAATGTAAGTGTTGCCAACTGTTGCGCAAAGTGTGTTGACGCAAAGTGTTTGCTTTGAAGCAAGAGAAAGCGATCGTCGCAAGAGCGGGGAGGGGGGTGGTCATAATCGCAATAACGTCATCCGAAACACGATACAACGCAGAGTTGCGTTCGGAAGCGAACCAGCGTACGTGGGCCATAATAGGCCTGCAGACATTTCAACACTCTGACACAACTCTTCATAAGGCGTTTACCGCCTGCGCTAAGGCCCTGCTGAGGTTACACGTCATGCCTGCATGTCCTCTAAGCTGAATACATTCTCGCAGCACAGTAACTCGACAATAAATAGTTCACACACTCGTGTCTTTAACGGCCAGTAGCTAGGTCCGTAATTTTAATCTATGCACTCGCTTAATATGTTTTTAATGTGAAACCCCTGACCAAAAGTGGTGCCCTTGAAAGTATAATTTAAGGCAGTTAATTTTATTGCAGTAATCATTAGTTGTACTTATAAGCATTCCCTTTGTCAGGTCGGTCACCAACCGGAGAAAATATTATGTTTGGTTTAGGTTGTTAACAAAGTAGCACAAGATTTAAAGATTATTCCTTTTTTCCCGTTATAAAAAACAACACCTAGTCGATGAATTTAGGAAACGTTTACTTAAAAAAAAAAATACGGATAGCTAAAAAGCTCACCCTTTATACGTGTCGTACTCATAAGAAAGGTACGCTTTAGATAACACGGTGTATTTACTCCCCCGTACAAAGGACAACGTGCCTTAAACAGTCGTTAGCCCCTTCATGCACATTGTAGACAATCGTCAACATGTTGCACAGGAAGGTTGTGTTTGACCAGTACTGTTCACTGTGAGGCTCAGTGAGTTCCCTATGATCTTCCCCGGGGGTAATCTTCTCCTGGGGTAATCTTCCCCGGGGGTAATCTTCCCCGAGGGTAATCTTCCCCGGGGGTAACTGATTCGTAAACCTTTCTGCCGCCCTGCGTCATGAATGACTGTATCATATTGCTACAGCCGAACTCAACGACTACAGATCATTGGCTGTGATAACGAAGCAAGTTACTGGTCAGTGTAAGTACAGTACTCGTCAAAAAAGTCTTATTTCCAACACCAGAAACTATAAATTAATGTGGGAATGAATAGGTTAAATGGCCTGAGAGCTATGCTAAACAACATTTACGAGTATAATTACATTGCTTAAAAATTTCAAACATAAATATTTTAATACAAAATTACGCATAAGCAAATGGCTTGCGTTGCAATTAGATTATGAGAAACGAAAACAACTGTCATGAAACTCGATGGCTTAACATAATTCATCCTAATTTTTACATCCTCCTTCCACAGTAATATTTATCACTCGATGCAAGTTTCGTGAACATTCGTTCAGCCACACAGTTTTTAAAGCACGCCACACTAACATTTGATAAGACCTACTGCTTTGCTTACAAATAAATATTATTTTCGCTTATAAAATTTAAATACCTATACTGATATTAACGTAACTTCACCAGAATACTAAAAACACAATGTATCCACACATTTTATGAAGAATCTTTTTTCCCCCCAAAATAATCTACCTTGAAGGTTAGTCGTAGAAATGAGTACTTACTGTTTGATATATCGGCTCATACAAATTAAACCGTTCGGACAGACGTTATAATACTCAAGGAATGTTCCACGTGCAGCACAAAACATTTTCATGTCGTTATTATTTCAGTGTCGTAAAATGTCAGCAAGCCTTTGGTTGGTGAATGGCCACAAATTGGTTGGCGACCTACTTACTGTTTAATACGACGTTGGGTCAGCGTACGCCCGAGTGTCAGGTTTGTGTTCAGCCAACGTTATTTTTCTAATGTTGGCACGACCAAACATTACTACTGGTGTGTACAGACACTGGCGATATTCATCTTGCAAATTCAAAAGCTTTTTGGAGGCGAGAGAAAATCTCAAAGAGAGACACGCAAACACACAGACGTGCAAGGAGGCGATTTCATAAAAAAAAAAACCGTTTTCTTTGGCAAAATAACGGGGGAAAACTACATAAGGAATCAAGTGATCACTGTTGATCGGATGGAAATAGTATTTTACTGAAATATAACTGAGTTTGAGTGTGGCGACAGTGATCTGGGCGTGACTGTGGTGATCATGTATGATCTTTTCTGGACGGCGAGTAAGGATGAAAGAGTAGAGTACATTACGCTGGTCATAATGGCCGAACTTGAACGCAGGAATCGTTCAGAGAAAAATTATCTTGTTAGAGAAGAAACAAATTTATCATGTGGGTATAATTTTAAGCAGTTGTGCTTATTCTAATTCCTTTAAAAATTATGGAATATTTCAATGTAAATCTTCTTTCAGAACAGAAATGAAAGTCGGCATTTTGTTGTCAACTCATGCATATGGTCATTTAAACACAAATGTGGTCGCGAAAAAAAAAAGCATTGTAAAAACGCTTTCTTTGCTAGAAAACACAATTTGTTACCGAAGAGAAAAATTTGTTTAACTATGAACCACTTCAAAGTGGGCTTACGACAAACATTTTTTATTATATTTATATATATATATACATACATACATATATATATATATTTAGATACAATTATGATAACCTTGCATTGTCTTCGTGGTATTATCAACAGGCATCTATGTGGTACTATCAGTTACACTTTAAAGAAAATTCGTGCTGTTCAAAACAACAGTGATTAGTAAATAAGAGGGGAAAAATAACAACTCTTTAAAAATATTATTCCATGATAAAACATTGTTATGACGGCTGTGAGATCCGAACACACACCTACCGTGTTACTTTCCTAACACCCTTCAACATACGACCACCAGACTTGGTGTGTTCAACTCAATTTTGATAGATAGGTAATGTCAGGTGGTGACATGCGCGATAATATGTCACCTATTGGGAATAATTAAGTTTATGGATTTGGAGAATCGCGACACTTCTGAGTAACATTAAACGTGTGCAGGAGCACTTCACTTGCTCAGTTGCAGTCCCGTAACTGCAGAATATGTTGGTATACGAACGTGTTCGTCATGACGACAGTTTACGTACTGGAAACTGCAACGTACGACAGAAAACCTCGAATATCTCCAAACCGCTGCCTTTGGCATGAAGTAATTTCTCTTTACTGTAAACACAAGTAGTTCAAGGAATGTTTATTTCTTGGCTTTAAAGGAAGGTAATATTGCTATAAAAAGTATTAAGAAAACATTTATTAAGAGCAAACTTATGTTTCTCTAACCTTCTCTTTACTCTAAAGAAATATTTTGTTACTGTGAACAAAACAGCCCCAAAGAAATGGTTTTCTTTGCCATACAGAAAACATTGAATGGATTTTTTTACTGTGTCAAGGTCAACAAAAATGGCTGTAAGTAGCCCTCTGTTACGATATTTATTCTTTTCTATAACAGTGTTTGAAACTGCAATGACAATGTCCTATCTTTTTTTGAACAGATTGCTGTTTTAAAACCTTATAGTCACGGCTTAAAATTACGAGGAAACAAGACACGCGCGGAGCTTGTTGATGCTGTTTGCAATCGCTGTCACAGTGCTTCCTTACGGCCCGATGTGACCGTGAGGCGTGGGAAATCTGTTCGCCAAGAAGGCTTCTTATGTCACAGAGTCCATTGTGTTGGTACGCTAACTTTCCTTAGAACTGTGAAAAATCATGTGATCGCAACCCTTGAATTCAGAAATAAATGTGTGGCCGAACGGGTGGAAATGTGTTCAGCGGTTAAAAAGTTGCTGAGCGGTCGAGTACACGGACACACAGACAGACAGACGTTCCCACAATTTCGGACCTATCTCTCCAAGGAAGGCAGGCTAGAAATTGCGGAAGGAAATGCAACGGGCGGAGGGTTTTTAGAATAGCTGAGTTAACCGTGGGACAACTGCTGTAATAGCTGGCGGCTTCGTGTTGCTCCTAAACGACAAGTGAGAGGACGAGCCCCTTACTCAGCAGCCACTGGTGTTGTCCGTCGACAAGCAGGAATTCGCCGCCCCAGGCACGTAACTTGACCCAACCGTCAGCATCTACTGTCAGCCAAACATCCAGCCGGTGTTGCATCAGGTTGGAGGCTGTTCACCATTAAGTGAGCACTTTTGAACTCAACCTTGGGAAAAAGTCACTGCCCCTGCCGGCATAATTCCACAAGCTCTGGAACGAGTTTGCTACCAAAATAGGTAGAATAATACAGGAGTTTGATAAATGGAACAGGCAAAATTCTGATGATCCATAATAGGGTACTCAGGTAAAGGCTTACGAAAAGTAAGTCGGAGTATTCTTGATTGGCGAGGACAGGTTTTTAAGAGTGAAAACCGGTATAATACCGAGTAACGGCAAGAAAGAAATGTGAATGGCCCGAAGAGACCAAAAGGAGAAAGTGCCGTGCACTGCCTTACTCATCAGAGTACAGTTGCAGTGCGGGAGGATGGAGGGTGTGTTGGCCTTGGGCCTTGAAAACCTGCCCCTGCCGGCATATTTTTACCGGGCGCACAGACTGGCAATCGGCCAGTAAAGTTGGTAACGATGGATGGAAAATAGTTCCATATATTTACGTCCGATTTAAAGTGTTAGGTAACCATTTGTAATAACTGAAAATATTTCTTTCGCTTTGTACTTTTTTTAATGTATCTAAATGTGAAAAAGAGCATATTTGTGAAATATTTACTTTTCTAATAATTTCGAAGTTTCACTTGACCGACGCACGAATAAAGCGATGAAGCCCATGGCAGTGTTAATTTTACACAAGGCGGGATAATACACAACGTGCATATAAGTAGATCTTAAGGCGCCCGTCTACCTGGAACTTTTTCCCACGTCTAGGCCGAGAAGCGCGGGAGCGATAAGGGCGACACTGCCACGCGCATCAAGTACGCCATCGCCGCTAAGCGCAAGGCTCTGAACTGGCGTGCAGTGTTCTCGTCGTGCTGCGTGTACCTATGGGACTTTCAGCGGTGACCATATTATTTTATTAGTGGGAAGTCTTTAGGAAGGTTCAGTGCAGGCCCCTATAGTAGTTTTGTATGTATCTGATGCGTGCATTTTGAGCTACGGCGCCTTGGAAAGGCCGTTTTTAGCGGTTTTGGAGTAGTCTGAATTGATGTTTCTAATGTACGTGATATTTTGAAAGTACTTAACAGCTCTCGTCTGAAGTGTGTGTTCTTTTCGTAGATCAGCACGTTGGACGCACGCTTAATAGTTTCGTTGAAAAACGTGTATTTGGAACACTCTGTAACGCAGTTCAAGCGCCAGGTAGACGGGAGCCTTAAACATGGCTTTCAAAAGTGCTCATTTTACCGTACAAAAGCCTTCAATGACCCTGATGCAGTCGGTTGCAGTTTGAACCTCTTGATAGCCGTGGTTTCAATTGTCTCGCTGAGAGTTGAAGCTATGTGATACGGCCCAAACAAACTTAGGAATACATGCGCGTGAGACAGCCGCATAGAACGCCCAGCTCTAGCAACATGGCGGCTCTGGCCGGCGACATGCGCGAACGCCGATCGCTAACCAACCAGAGGCTAGAGATAAGGCAGGCCGATCTCGCTGTCTGCGCACAACCGGTCATTGAGCTGCTCGCCTGACAACGCGTCTACCGAAAACAGCGTGGTTTGGATTTTAGGTTAGAAAACGGATTTGTAAACAAATGCTTTGACATGTGTGTATACATCCTCTAACTGATTTTCAATGTACTTTGATTAAATTCAAAATGGGAAAAAAAGTATTTTATTCATATAATAGTGCTTGTCATTTAAAAAATCTATGTATGAACAAACACTTTCATCGCTGTTGACCACGTGACTTTGACAGTTGTGTATGATTGGGGTAGGTCAATGTTGGGCGCATGCGCAGAAGACGGATAAGCTGTCTACCTCATCTTTAGTCTGTGATCAACGCCTGGTAACTCAAGCGCCAGCCAGCAACCCAACCAGTTTCTTCATACATTTCGAATCAAACCTTTGGAAAATCACCCCATGTTTGACGTGTTTTGGTTGCTTCCTAATTACGTTACGTATCACAAACGTTTTATACTTCTGTTAACATAAAAGGACCTACAATTACCTTATTTTTGGTCAAATTAAAACTTTTATTCATATTTTATTAAAAATTACAATATTTCAGTTATAATTAAAATGAATAAAAACAGAAAGGAAATACGTGTGGTGTTAATGCCTCGTAATAAATAGTTATTATGCAAAATATTATTACGGCGAGTGCGCACGAATGTGGCGCGTTGTCTGTTCGTTGTAATTTCCTAGACTTGGTTAAAGTTTGTTTTTATGAGGCAGAGGAATATCCTGGAAGCAGAATTTTTGCAGGACTTCAGAAAAGTTGGAAGTAACCGCGAATGGACTACATTTGGGAACGCGCAGTGACCAATCGGACTGCAGGCCCGCTACCAGAGACTTGCGCAGCCAATCAGTGAACGGGAACGCACACATCAAAGGAGCCGCCACTTCTCCGTACTTCCTGGTTCTGTGATACGGGAAGACTGCAGTTTTAACGGCGTTGGACCCAACAAAATTAATAATTTTATATTTGTACCAAACATTGTTCAGCTTGTGTACAGTACATTATATGTGATGACATTTTCCTCGAATAAAATAAATTGTAATAATTTGATGTCAAATTCAAATTTTTTTCTGTTTTGCTACAGCCATTAAAACAAATACTAACTAAGTTGTGCAAATGAAAAAAATTACGAAGTAAACTAATGTCATGGGCTACCTACCGCGTGACATATATATATTATTTCACAAAATAACAGTTTATACATTTAAAAAAAGTCAAAGTATGCAAAAATGTCTTTACGTGTAACAATTTTTTTTTTCTTCATATGTATAGATTGTTATTTGGTGATGATGGGTTTTATACATTATCATCTGCACTTGGTTCCTTGGAAAGGGCAGTTTGACTCTATTTCAGTAAATAAAATTTATATTTGGTGTATATTAATTGCTATCTTGATATGCTACGTTCTTTGCTATTTAAACTGGTTTAAGTTATTTGAATTTTACCATTTAATTTGAGACTAAATACACATTGTCACAAAATACGACAAGGTAAAACAGCGCGAATCGTGAACTTTAATTAGAACCTTGAAATCAAGGACGGGAACACTAGGATGTTCGAGTATTTCGAAAACGTCGCTTACCAACAGCAGTAGTACCACTCTGCCAAATTCCGCTTTACAGCTACATTATTTTTGTATGGGTTCAGGTCATATCTGATAGAAATTGACTGGGCTTTTTCTCCTTGGCATTTTCTTCCAGACTTGTAGCGGAAGGATCCATAGCTGGTATCCCGAAAGTAGAACTTTAGCCGGGCTTCCGAGAAGCTGGAGATGATCACAAACAGACTACATGTTTTCGACAACCAGTGCCGCGGTTTTGTGACCCTGTGCCTGATCCGCAACGGTATAACAGGAGACATCTTTCTGAGCAGTTCTAGGAGAGTGCAGATTAGGACTTCCATTTGCATTCAGGCTTACAATATTGCCACTTCAGTCTGCACATAGAGAAAATATGCTTGCATTGTCACAACAGGCTGTTAGATGTGTGCACTCCCCACCAGACAGGACAAAGTTCATAAACATTATTAATTTGAGCTCGGTCAGTGCTCTAATTGACAGTAGTTGAATACTGCCAATAGAAAGAGTGACGCCCTTTCCAATCGCAGTGGGTGGATGTTCTCCACCCGAGGATGGTTCCACCTCACCTATCAACAGCAGAGTACGGAGTTGAATCCGTACGTACCGCCTTGACAGACAGACTACAGTTCGAATCCCTGGCAGACCGTAGGTGTGTGCGAGTGTGTTTGTGTTTGTGTGCCACTTACGAGGGGTAGGGCAGTACTAAAGCCGCTCGTCGGTGCAACGTGTTATTTGCGCACGATCAATCTCCGCGGACTCGGGCAGCCGTGCTCGTTAAGAGGCGTCACGCCTCGCGTGGCAAGGGGTTCCGAACCCGACGACGGGGCGAGCCAATCCCCCGACGTGACTGGTAATTTCCAACTGACGAGCGACGAGCAGGCATCCAGGTGGTTCAAAACTCGGTGCAATCAGCAAGTCCCGTCCCGTCGCCTCCGCCCTTGCTGCCTCTGCGGGGTTGTTCACGGTTCACCGATTACTTTCCAAACATCTGCTTTGTATCTTCTCGTTTTGTATCATTCCGCCAGACGTAGAATTAAAGTTCTCATGGGCCGCCTCGCTTTATTTATGCGCCATCCAAGTGGAACTGTGTAACTCTAAGAACATTAATTGTATTTAATAATTTGCGAATTCCTATGTACTCTTTTGTGTAAAAAAAAATAAAGCGTAACTTTACTTTCACAAATGCAAACATTACGCTCGCAGTACAACTTCATGTCTCTTATAACTGCTATTTTTAATTCAATACCAACTTAAACATGGGCCTGCTTGGCAGCGTGAACTGAAGCATGTATGTAGCTATGGACAGTGATATATTTTTCAAATGTTGGTTTCAAAAGTGCTTACTTTATATAAGCATTTTGACTCAACAACTAAATTCATACAAATTTCAAAAAGTTAACGTAATACAGGGCGTTGTTTTCTTTATAATCTCACATCTTTTTCGCTTGCGGCAAGGGTTTTCTTTTAATTTATATGAATTTGGATTTCATACAAAATTTTTTTAATTTAATTACAGGTGAACTTGATAACTATTACCTTCTTATGTAGTCTGATAACATACCTATAGTTGGGGCAGTGATAAAGTTGCCAGCGTCCCGCCACGGTAGGGTCCGCAGTTCAATCGCACAACCTGATTGGCGGCAACTTTCAGACGGGAATTCTCACTTGTGGAGTTTGGCGAACGACAGTGGCGCACCCATGGCGGCAGAGGGGAAGGGCTAGGCGCCCCCTCCCCCCGGGCAGTGACGCACCCATTGTGGGAGAGGGGAAGGGCAAGCCCCCCT
>NQII01007034.1:17881-37994 GCA_002778355.1 Clitarchus hookeri | reverse complement strand
AGAGGGGAAGGGCAAGCCCCCCTCCCCCCGGGCAGTGACGGACCCTTGGTGGCAGAGGGGAAGGGCTAGCCCCCCCTCCCCGGGCAGTGACGCACCCATTGTGGGAGAGGGGAAGGGCTAGCTCCCTCTCCCCCGGGGCAGTGACAGACCCTTGGTAGCAGAGGGGAAGGGCTAGCCCCCTCCCCCTGGCAGTGACGCACCCATGTTGGGAGAGGGGAAGGGCTAGCCCTCTCTTCCCCGGGGCAGTGATGGACCCTTGGTAGCAGAGGGGAAGGGCTAGCCCCCCTCCCCCGGGCAGTGACGCATCCATGTTGGGAGAGGGGAAGGGCTAGCCCCCCTCCCCAAGGGCAGTGACGCACCCAGGGTGGGAGAGGGGAATGGCTAGGTCTCCCCTCCCCCCACCCCTGGGTTATCCTATTGAAAATATTATTTCTGCATTCTTAGGAAACAATATTTTGTCCCTCCGATTGCTGCATAGTTTATAAATCTATTGTGTTTCTGCTTGTAACACCGTACATTATTCCTTCATTTCCCCACATAATCACTCCACAATAGTTGCAGCTGCCATTATGGTTTTTCTGATTTGAATAGTCTGTTCAAGGTAATGTTAGTACGTAGGCTACTACCGGCAGAGGACCTTATTTGCGCGGAGGAAGACATCCTCAGTTCACATGAAGATGTTTTGTTTATAACCTATCCCAAGATTTATGGCGCATATGTACAAGAGAAACAATTCAAACATTAAGGTAACTTTCCATTATACGGTACAAGACCTGTAAATATAAAATATTATCAACACTTTTAATATAAAACACTTCAGCAGTTAATAAATAGTGCTAAATATTTAACTGATATTAATCGCCACATAAATAATATATCTGCAATGCACATGGTCATTGGTTTAATCGAAATGTAAGTTTCATTACGATCAAAATACAGACTAATACAATGACTAGAAACCATAATTAGTTTTGCAAATAAAATAAAACGTTTAAAACTCTCGTTTTAACTTTCCTTTTCGTTCATTCTCCTGAGTCAGTAATATTTCTGGTTCTTGTTATGACCACGATAACGCACGTCTAGAGAATGCCGAGCCAATGATGGCTGGGAGCACACTTCCAGGGTGACTCATCACTTATCAAGTAATTAACAATCAAGTGATTCGGTATTTACTAAAACAAGTAAAATCAAGACGTTCTGCCATTTCTAGCTAACATTTGCGTAACTAAGGGGTGTAAAACTCTTTTGCGAAAGTCCTTTTACTAAATTCATGCTTCCATAACAGAAAAATGCTAATAAGATAGTATGGACGGATTTTTAATTGTATATTTTAAACAACAAATGCAAATACCTAAGCTCTTTCAAGTGAAATGGGCAATGTACATTATCATTAAAAAAATATTGTAGTTGTTGATAGTGCTGCAAGTCCATGTATATGATCCAAGTGTAGCAACACAGAGTGCCGAGACTGGTCGTTGTAGGCAGAGCACAGTCTGGCTCGCCCACCAGCCAAGCCGCAGAAACAGCAAACAGTCTGGCAAGCATTCACTTCCAGACATTAATCCAAGTGCCACCCCCATTCCTTCCTTCCACCTTTGAACCGCGCTGGCCACTCTCCCGGAAGAAGTTCCGCCACTCGCCACTACCATCATTTCGAGCAGCACTGCGTTGACGGGAGGAAAATCCTGTACTGAACAGAATTGTCTTTAAAACGACCAAATTTAATGCTTTTAATGATTGTTATTTTGGCATTTTCGGACCTGGCATTGATGTGCGGCAGCAATAAAAATGTTAGTTATTGTTTCTTTTATGTTATACTGTAGTTATTACCCTGGTCCACTGTATATGTACAGAGAGGGAAGCAATATGTGAAGAGTGGGAAGCAATATGTGCAAAGTGGGAAGCAATATGTGCAGAGTGGGAAGCAATATGTGCAGAGTGGGAAGCAATGTGTGCAGAGTGAGAAGCAATATGTGCAGAGTGGGAAGCAAAGTGTGCAGAGTGGGAAGCATGTGTGCAGAGTGGGAAGCATGTGTGCAGAGTGGGAAGCAATATGTGCAGAGTGGGAAGCAATATGTGCAGAGTGGGAAGGAATGTGTGCAGAGTGGGAAGAAATATGTGCAGAGTGGGAAGCAATGTGTGCAGAGTGGGAAGCAATATGTGCAGAGTGGGAAGCAATATGTGCAAAGTGGGAAGCAATATGCACAGAGTGGGAAGCAATATGTGCAGAGTGGGAAGCAATATGTGCAGAGTGGGAAGCAATTTGTGCAGAGTGGGAAGCAATGTGTGCAGAGTGGGAAGCAATATGTGCAGAGTGGGAAGCAATATGTGCAGAGTGGGAAGCAATATGTGCAGAGTGGGAAGCAATCTCCTTGCAGCATGCACTCATCGCCAGAAAAAATTTTACGCTTGTTTTAATAATTAATTTGGCTTTCTCGGATGTTGTAAAGGTGTTTTCTAGCCATACATAGTGACTTTATAAAGTGTAATATTCTATTTTAGTCTGTTTTCCAAATTTTCTATAGTGTATAGTGGATAATTTCTCCGAAGTCTGCAAATTGGCCTTATGCAGAGGAGCAAATAAATATTATTTAATAACAGAAATATTTTACTCATGTAAAGAAAATTTCATCACAACAAAGCAAAAGGTTGTGTGTTCACATGATCAAAACCTCGTACACATATTTTCAACAGATCTCGTATCATGAAGCCACAGATTAATGAAATTGATGATTAAATATCACTACTGAATTTAAAAAATGAACAAAATCAGGCACGCACAACAAAAATTGCTTAGCAAAGTAGTGTACGAAATTTCATCGAGATCAGTAAACAAAACAATGCTCCATCTCACGAGCGGTGCTTGCTCACTGCTGTACATTCTCGGTGCACGCATCAAGAACGAGTGATCACTGTGGAGCCTAGGGAAACTGGATGTGTTTCGACTACTCACAACGAGAAGGCAAGGGACCCGTTACACACGTCCTGCGGTGTCACCTGCCGAAATACGTTTTAATGGTAGAAGTGTAAACTAGCGGGCGACAGGGTACAACACAGTTGTAACGCTAGCTTACCTTGCAACAGTTCACCGCACGCCACTGAATTATTGTTGTTGGGCCCCCGCTCTTTACTGACTCTCAGCCTGCCAAAAAAAAAAAACATCGTTGCTTACGTCTATTCGTTGGAGAGGGTGACTCGCACATAAAGTTTATCTAAAATTGTACATAAAAAGGCACATGCATCCATACCTTACTCGGTGATCGAACCTGGAACAAGTCACCCCCTTCCAACTCCTTCAGTCTCAGCGGACACATCAAAATGATCAAAGGACATGTTGACGCAGGGTTCACGTGGGTCACCAGTGAGAATGCAGCTGGTCGGCAATCCAAGAGCCGGGCCACTCCGCGGGAGAGAAAAGACGTGACAGAAATTACACCCCAGATTGCCTGCCAAGGGCTATGAATAGGAAGGCAAGTTCTAGTATCCCGTTCCTAGTCAATTAACAAGGCCCACATTTCCTCGATTGTTTTCTCTTTTGACGGCACGGCTAAGTGCAGCACACGCTTCAATTACTGCGACTGGTTCCAAGTTCTGTTGCCTCGAGCCAAAATATCATGTATTCATTAAGTGTCAGACCGACGGTTACGCGGTGGTGCAGTGGAAAATTCTGAACGCCAGCGCAGAAGGAAAAGAGAAAAAAGGAACACTTTCTTGAAAGAGAAGTTAAGAAGTACCCATTATTTTAAAACGGAGTACCGAAACTAGATGAACCTGACTGACGTGCTTTTGATTGGAATTCCGTGTTTCAAAATCGAAAAAACTCGTATGAAATACGTAATTTGACATATGTATAAAGGGAGGGATAGCGTCTCGCATAATAATGAGTGTTTCATCTTTAAATCCCGAAAATGTGGTTAGTTCTGTGTGGTACATATCGTTGTGAGCACCTTAACAGACGATCTGAAATGTTTACTTTGCCGGTAGGGGCCGCGGTTGCCTGGCGCCTAGAGCGCTCGCCTTTCACTAATGCGAACTGAGCTCGATTCCTTTTTCGTGTGTGGGGATCGTGCCGCAAGATGCCGCTGGTCGCTGGGTTTGCTCGGGGATCTCCCGTTTCCCCTGCCCGTGCATTCCGGCGCTGCCCCATACTCACCTCGCCTCGACCTCATCGGCTCTCAAGACCTCGATGTTAAGAGCCGCCCAAACTTCTGCTTGCCACTCCGCTTCGCTTGACCGTAGCTGGGGATTGAACCCACGTCAAAATGTAACCAAGCTCACTCAACAACCGCTCATTGAATGCAACAAAGTTTTAATGCTGGAAGAGCGCAAAAATAAACTAGGAAACACGTTCGCCAAAATTGTATACGTACTCTGAAGCTGTACGAGGCTCTGCGTAAAGTTATTCTTGTTGAACGCAAATTTGATCTTTCGCACATAATACTTCCTAAGGGCAAATCACGCAAGGAGCACTCTTAAAAAAATATTTCATAGAAACATGAACAATGAATGTTCCGTTTAAACTTTTTGTTACTAAATCGTAGCTTGGAGTAGAACTAGAGCAGCTTCCGATGGAGCAAAGCACCCGATTGTACAACATGAAGAAGTCATTACAAATAAGTTCACACTACCAACATTGTAACAAAAGTAAGATTTATGTTGCATATTGTTACGAACTAGCTTTTCAGCCGATTCGCACTTGAAAGTATGAGAGTATGCTGGGGGCGTATATCATATAATTACTCATTACTTCGGTAGAGCACAACAGAATAAGGTTTATTACATTAAGATTTTATACATTAGCTATTTAAGTTACCATTGACCGGGGGAGCTTTACATTGAATTTAATATTATGTTTATTTAACTCACGCCATTTTAAATAACCCTACTTGAAACGTCATCACCTTGTTAATGTTGCCGGAGACTGATTCTACGGCAGACGGTTAGCGACGACCGGACACCCATCTTCCTGGTCTGCTTCGCTGGTCGGGTCGCCCAAAGGACTAGAGATGACTGACGACGACGAGGCGCTTAACGACGGCCTATATCAAGTGCGTGGTTCTGCGGCCCCGCTCAGTGACCGGTGGAGGGGATTTCTGCAACTGTCTTCTTTCGCAAGGGTCGACGACCAAATGGTGGCGTTGCAATCCCGCTCGTTTCCAGGTTTAATGTTTGAAGGTTTGATCAGGCAAACCGTTCAGCTAAGGCCTGACCACATCATAACAATATGGAAAAAGATTGCATGTTTTATTTTGTAACACTTGAAGGTTTTGCTACAATTAACTTATTTAAATGTTTAAAAAATTAATTTATGAGGGTCGGTTTTCAATCAAAATTTAAGTACATTCAATTTTGGATGCTTCAGAAATGGATAACAACGTTACATCGCTGTTTCCGTCTAGCCTGATACATGTGTCGGCCTGATTTTAAAGACGTATTCACCGCAAAAAAAAAAAAGTCAGCCAGTTTCGCGCATCGATTAAGTGTAGTTAAATGGCACTTTCCCAGGAACTTTGAGGGCATATCTCTGTGCTCAGATCAGCGGCGTGTGGTGAACTGTTGCAAGGTAAGCTGTGTTTATCTCTATGATTTACCTAATCGTTTGCTAATTTATACATCGGCCACTTAAAAGTAGTTGTGCATTTTATGTCACAGCGCGTGTGCAATGGGTGCCTCGCCGCTCTCTCGTGAGTGGCCGCAGTACATTCAGTTTCTCCCTGCCCCGCTCTGGTTACTGGTTGCTGCGTGAGCCGAGCGTGTACAGCACTGAGCAAGCACCGGCTTACCTCGCAACTCTACACCACACGCCACTGGCCCAGACTAATCTGGGCAAGCAGGCAACAATTCCATCAGCCACCCATCCCTCAAATTTTTTTCCTCTAATGTTGTTAGATTGTGTGACGGGGCAGCGACATTGGCCTGGGTTCGATTTCCGTCTATTTCCACCTGTGGTAAATAAGGCTGATATTGTCATTGCCGGCGGGTTTACTCGAGGTGCTGCCGTCTCTGCTCCAGCTCCACCTCACTTCTCACAGAGAGCCAATCGCCTAGCGTCCACCAATCTCACGACTCGGATCGTGTTCAGGTAACGATCCTCGCCCCAAACAGCGAACACAAGCGCGTGGAGGCTCAGTTGCTCTATTTGCAGACGGCTGTGGAGTAGATCGGAGTGTAATCACTTGCGTGGAGCCAGCACTTGCGTAGACGGGAAAGATGAATGTGTTGATATCCCAGACCTTCCACGCAAAGGATGCGTGGCAACTGCTCGATCATTCAGTTGCGCGAACTAATATATATATATATACACTGAAGAACCAAAAAAACTGGTACACCTGCCTAATATCGTGTAGGGCCCCCCGAGTACACAGAAGTGCCGCAAGATGACGTGGCATGGACTCGACTAATGTCTGAAGGTATGCAGGAGGCAATTCACACCATGAATCCTGCAGGGCAGTCCACAAATCCAATCTGCGCCAATTTGAGAAAGGGTTGCACGTCTGTCACGTTTAATGATTCTCGTCAGTCGTCATTTGTCCCGTTCTTTCACGATCTTTTTCCGGCCGCAGCGATGTCGAAGATGTGATGTTTTAGCCGGATTCCTGATATTCACGGTACACTCGTGAAATGGTCGTACGCGAACATCCAAATGTTATCGCTACCTCGGAGATGCTATGTCCCATCTCTCGTGCGCCGACTATAACACCACGTTCAAACTCANCCAAGTGTTATCGCTACCTCGGAGATGCTATGTCCCGTCTCTCGTGCGCCGACTATAACACCACGTTCAAACTCACTTAAATCTTGATAACCTGCCATTGTAGCAGCAGTAACCGATCTAGCTGCCGACCGCATCGCGTTACTCAGATTGGTTCCATACCTCTGTTATTTGCATGCGCACGCCTATACCAGTTTTTTTTTGGCTCTTCAGTGTTTATATATATATATATATATATATATATATATATATAAGATTGATAAACCATACTGTCCACACAGTTTACATGGTACACCTTGTGAAAGTAATCTTTCGTATCCTGTTTTACGTTTGTGTTTAATTTTCTATTGCTGTTTGCTTTTGGTATATTAGAATACTGTACGTTAGTTTATTCTTTTAAGCGCATCTGCTGCTATGTCTAGTAACGCATGCGTGTAGTGGTTGACCCCTCAAACACAATTTTGCGCATCAACTTGCCTGCCGAATTACACAATTTTTTATGAAGATTGCAACACCCAGAAATAATGGCCAGAATGGATCCAAACTCGGAGGATGTGTATAACAGTGTTTTGCTGCAGCCATAATAACAAATACTAACTAAGTTGTACAAATTAAAAAATTGTACAAAGTAAACAAATGCCATTGGCTACCTCGTGACATTTATGTAATCACCAAATAACCATCTATATATATGAAAAAAAAAGTGTTAAATATAAAGAAGAATTTTGCGTATTTTCAACTTTTTTTTAATGAATGGAAATGTTATTTGGTGATTACATATTGTTATGATTTTGATATTTTGTTGATATTTATCCTTAACGGGAATATAGGGGCGTAACAAGTTATTGATAAAAGTTATGTAATTAACACTATATAAAAGAGGTTTATTGAACTTTAAGGTTGTACAATAATATTTCAATATAAATATGATTGAATATGAACGGGCGGAGCCATACAAATATACTGAAATATTAAATGATATTATTTTATAAAGATTTATCCAGCCACGTGCTGAGTAAAGCCTAATTGGAGAGTCCCCACCTTGTTCACGATTCCGGAGGCAGATTAAGATGGCGCAAGTCGACGGCCGGACACACCCATCTTCAGTGGTCTTCTCGTTCCAATGGCCCGACGACAAAAGACACCGCCCACGGACTACACTGTCCTATATCGGTTGCGTTGTCCCCGTTTACTGGCCGGTGGAGGGGGTTTACTGTGGTTTGCAATTTCATAACTAATTTCAGCGATCACGGACCGTGTCCTGGATAAATAAGCGAAGGCAGGTCGCTCAGCTAAGGCCTGACCACAACTCGTAACAATATATGTCACGCGGCAGCCAATGGCATTTGTTTACTTTGTACAATTTTTTCATTTGTATAACTTTGTATTTGTTATAATAACTGCAGCAAAACAGAAAAAAATATTTGAATTTGACATTAAATTATTCATAAAATATGAAGTGTGAAATTTTTTTATTCGAAGAAAATGTCATCACATATAAAGTATACTTGTAATCTGCAACTATTGCAGCAAGTTTGACCAGATCTGCTCCTCCTGTGCCTGAGCCCATTGGGTATTACAGGAGACAACTTACTGAGCAGTTATAGAAGAGTGCACCTCAGGTCTTAAACATTCAGACTTGTTATAAGCCACACAGGCTTATTTATTTTGCCACATCAGACGTTCGATGTGTGTGCACTCTTCATCAGACTTATATCCATGACCTTTTGAGCTTGGTCAGAGCTCTAGTTGACAGCAGTTGAATACTGCCAATAGAAAGAGTGACGCCCTTTCCAATCGCAGTGGGTGGATGTTCTCCACCCGAGGGTGGTTCCACCTTACCTGTCAACAGCAGAGTACGGAGTTGAATCCGTACGTGCCACCTTGATGGAGCCGAGGAATATCCACCTCTACAAACCCGCTTCGTAAACGAGTCCTCTTACTAGGCGGACCAGACCGGCGACCCTTCGTTAGCGAGCATCAACACTTGGAAACTGACACCTGAGGGAGCCGGCACGCTTACGTTCCTCGGCAGCTGATATAAAGTGTACAGATTATCGAAACGCTGGGTGCCGCGGGTTTTGACCAAGACTTCTCCTCCTGTACCTGAGCCGATAAGCTATAAACAGGAGACATCTTTCTGAGCAGTATAATGGAGAGTGCAGCTCAGGATTCCCCATTACATTCAGGCTTATAATACGGCCACTTCAGGCTGTCAGATGTGTGCACTCCCCCGCCAGGCATAGACGTAGTCCATAACTACATAGTTGTTTGAGCTTGGTCAGAGCTCTAATTGGCAGTTGAACAACGTTTGGTACAAAAATAGAATTGTTAATTGGTTGGGGTGGAACAACGTTAAACCGCGGCGTCGCGACGCTGCACGACTGCGCGTGCACCGACCAGGAAGTGCAGCGAGTTGCACACTACCTTCGCCGTCGGCTCGGCTTACTGCCTCTCTCTCCTGCACGTTCTCCAACACGACACACCTTACTGCAGGCGGTGCACGGCGAGAACGTCGACAAGGAAGCTGGTGAGGGTTCCGGGTTCAAACTCCCCGCACCACCACCCTCACAAACAGGCTGTCCCAGGACGCGAGCGTAACAACCACATCGCGTGAATCCTGAGCGAAATTCGAGACGACAATGGTAGCGGCAAAATGTCGTGCGATTACGTTTTTTTTTTCGTGCGCATCGCGGCAACACAGTACGGAGTTGGTCGATGGCCAACCCGCTACGTAAACTACGCGTTGAACAAGTGTCAGGACTGGGCGGGATTTGAACAAGCGCCCCATAATATGATGACCAGGCCAGCGCGGAAGTACGGTATCAGTTGAGCGAGCGCAAGAGGGGACTAACTCCGTGCTGTGTTGCCACGTTGTGCACGGAAGATTTCGTCGTACGACGTTTTGCCACTAACGTTTTCGTCTCCGTTTTCTCTCAGGATTCACGTGGTGTGGTTCTTATGCGGGCGTCCTGGGACATTCTGTATGTATGGAGGGCACATTAAAACAAATAAAGGAATACAGTTAGCTGTCAGTAAAATTAGAAATTTGGTAAATAAAACGGTATAATAAAGTAGTAAAAATAAGTTGTTACTGTTGTCCTTCACCTAAAAATTTTTTATAGGTGCTGTTTTATCAATGAACAATTGCCCCCCCCCTCCTCCCCTTCCACCACCATCAAACCAGATAAATTTGCTCTACGTCACTAGTGCACGGAAAACTAAACGCTTTTGAAATCAACCTGTAAAAAATCACTGCCCCTGACAGCATATGTAGGTTGACGGACACATTGACCGGCGTCTTCCCAGCTCAGTTGATAACGTCATGCGAAAAGTAGCCCTACGTCTTAACGTCGTATTCAAAGCGTAACTTTAAGAATCTTGTCTTATTCTAAACCGAGCAGAATATATACTAACGTTTTTAAAGGAACACTTTTGAATTTAACCTTTAAAAAAAAAATCTTTGCTTGTAGATGTATTAATTTTAACATAGAAACTTGCATATCTAACATCAATTTGGCAGTGAGGTATACGGAAAGGAGTTCCATATATGAACTAAGTATTAACAGGGTGACATGTAGCATTTCTGGTCAATAAATGTAATCAATTTAATTTATAATTTTTAATGCTCATAAAAGTAAGCAATTTTTTTTTTTTTAAGTTTACATTTTAACTTTATCGACGCACGAGTAAAGTGGTCGGATCCACGTCACTGTTAATTTTACCAATAGCGGAAGAATACACACTTTTCCGGAAAGTATATCTTAAACAGGATTTCCAAAAGTGCTAATTTAACATCGAACAACCTATACAAAGACACGATTTTGCAATTGAAGTAAATTTTTACTCAGTGTAACTTACGCGGTAACTAACTCAAATATATCCTTAAACCGTACACCCCAAAGCCTTAACCAAGGTTTGGGTGTAGGAAACTTAGCTCCCTAAGCCGGCATGTAAAAAAGTATGCCAAGAAGGCCGGCAAGTTCTCTTTATTGGGTTATCCGGGTTGGCCTGTTATTTATTGAAGAACCTGCAAAAACAGCTTTGGAGAAAGCACTCACTGCGTGGAGCAGTGAGTTGGCAACAGATCCATGACGACAGGAATGCAAATGAGAGACTGCTGGCCGCTTGCTCAAGCACGTTTAACTGTGAGTTTGTTCTTCCCGTAAACTTCCCCAACTCATTCGTATTGCATCGGTGTTAAACAGCAACCGTTGTACAGTAATTAACCATTTTCACTTACGTGTTGAAAATAAACATTTTTAATAGCCAATGATACGCTTTTACTGTTAATTAAAATTTGAGTTAGTGTGCACCAGTGTGTAAAGTCTTCGTGACTTTAAAACACTGGCACACTGAGTGGCGTGCTTTTTCGAACCACAATGGAAGATTATTGTTTGTAATTACGGGAAGCAATTTCTCTCGGATCCCGGATTATAAATGCAGGCCATTACGTGTTGCAAAGAAACGTGTATTGTAGCAACTATGGATAAGGCATTTGCGACTATGGTCTGTTCGCGGTATCTTCTCACTTTCTGAATAGAACCTTTCAAAAATCGCCCCATGTATGACATTTTTGATTCTTTCCTAAACGTGGAACGTATCACAAGCGTTTTATAATTATGTTATTATTAAAGTACCTTATTTTTGTTTAAATTGAACTTTCGCTCATATTTTATGTACAAATTAATTGGTATGGATATAAAAAGAGAGAAAATAAGTGTGTAGGTTAATGCCTAGTAATAAATAGTTCTTATGCAAAATATTATTACAATAAGAGCGCTATAATGCGGTGCGCTGTCCCTCTGTTGCAGTTTTCTAACCCGGTTAAGCTTTGTTTGCACGAGGAGAATGGATATTCTGGAAACAGAACTTGAGCAGTGCTCGAGAAAAGTTGAAAGTAACCGTAAATGGACTAGGCGTATTTTGTTCATGCGTCAGCATGTTTAGCTAGTAGAGCGAATGTGGAGTAGAATACGCATGTCAGCTGCGCACACACCCCTCTACGTGTTCGAACATTCGACTGCTTTCCCGCCAATAAACAGCACCGTCAAAACGAACGTGTATAGCATTTTGAGGCTGTAACATAATGCAAGTGCTGTGAAACATTTATACACATCCTCGGCCTATTTTTAATGCAACTAGAACACACTCAGTTCAATCAACATGTTTTTATTCGTTCTAAAGGGCGGGTCTGTTAACAAAACAAATGTAAGCAAACACGTTGATCACTTCTAAGCATGAACTTTGACAGTTATATCGGCGATTGGCCCGTCTCATCCTTAATTAGCCCGTGAGGTCAGGCTACTCGCATCCCACCTAGGCGAACCGGGTTCGACTCCGGCGGGGTTATCTCCGGATTCTCGCACGCGGGGATCATGCCGGACGATGCCGCTGGTCGGCGGGGTTTTCTTGGGGATCTCCCAGTCCACTCTCTTGCATTACGGCGCTGCTCCACACGCACCTCACTTCAACCTCATCGGCTCTCAAGACCTGATGTTAGGAGTTAGTAGACCGGCCACATTTCCTGTAGAGTCGTTGTTTGCGCGTTTACGTCCGTCTCGGAAAATAAATATCACGGGTATAAGACTTTGTGCCAGTAAATATATTTAAAAAAAAACAATTATCTAAGCCGGTACATTTTCGTGTTTACCATAGTGCGCATATTACACGAAAAAAAAAAATTGGTTTAAAAAAAATTTTATTTTTAGATCTTGCCAGTACAGTCTCTTTAAGGGGTAGTAGAAAATTAAAACGGTACAGTCGCAGTTAAGTTGATAGGCCATCATCGCGTGTAACAAAATCCCACTGTTACAAATCTAATTTGCAGAGGCAAACGTAGTGACAGAATCACTACACGTCGGTTAAGCGAGCGCGTGTTCAGGCCCGTTCACATGTCACCAGTAGGCGTACCAGTGTTGAGGTTGCCAGTGACTGACGAGTAGTGACTGCTAGTGACTGGCAATGCCAGCGCGCCAGTCGCCGACAATGCCAGAGAAACGACTGGCGCCTCGCTACTTGCACCGTGTAAACAGACTTCTGAACCAGCGTCCCAGTCGCTCTATGCCAGTCGACAAGTTGCTGCTGTTGCTGTTGAAGCGAACAAACACGTGATTGCCAGTAGTTACGGCTGGAAAGGGCAAGGAAACCGTGAAAGACAAACCTACAGACACGTTCCTCATGACTGTTGAAGAAACTGCACAGTTTGTCCGTTTATGTGGAGAGCATGAACAACTGTGGCATTTTTTTAAGTTATACTTCTTTTGGCGCGTTGAGGGTAAAAGTTTAGTGTGCAGCGGAAGTTGCGCGCGCACAGTGTAACGAAATTCGACAGTGAACATGGTAGGGGTATGACCCAACGCGCATGCGCGTATCGTCTAGCTATATACAAACGCAAGGTACACAACATGGCACGTGGTTATATTTAAAACCAACAGAAAATCAGTTCATGTAATAAGAAAATTGAAAAAATTATATTTATATTAGTAATTAATTGTGAATATATATCTTATTAATTAATTTTACTTACATTGTGCCGTGAAAAATTTGTTAGTGACAAAAATTGTGTAATAAAATTTTGAAAGTGTTTTCAAGTATTTGAGGTTAATTTAATTATGTTCTTTAATAAAACCTTTATTAATTGTATTTAATATCTTTCTTCTGTCATTTTATCGTTTTTACTACTTACATAAATTATTTGCATTTGTAATAAAATGTTATTTTAGTCACGCCGAAGAAGTATAAGTTCTAACGCGCGTACATAAGTACACGCACCCATTTTTTTTATCTACCGGAGTGTCGTAATCGTGGTCCTCGGAGGGCAGCTTTGCAGTCGTTAGGGAATGAAACGAACAGAGAACATTTTACAACCAACGAAGTTGCAAAGAAAGGGACAAGTTTGCGTTGTACTCACAATTTGGAAGTTTCGAAAATAGAAAAAAGTAAATGCAGAGGTGGCGGTACTGACTTTGTGTACAAGCCAACATTGCTATGGTTTGAAGATATGGAATCTATTATGGGCATTAACACCCAGACTAAAGAAACATCAAGCAAATTGGTAAGTAATCTATTGCCATTTATAAAAATAAAATAGCAAGTAACTTTCTTAAGAATACATACGGTTTATGCACATAAAAATACCAAAGTATGTTTGATCAAACTCTGAGGATCACATTTGTGTATCTCTCTTTTTTTTAGATATTTTCAGACTTTGGGCAAGAATTCCCAGATTTAAACCCAGGTTACATATCTTCCCAGATAACATTTAGTACCTATTAAAAAAAATTGTCAAATTTTTATAACTAGATGGTTTTTTTTAAATTAGAGAAAGTAAGTAAGCGTTGAAAACACAATTACTGTTTCATATAAATAACTGATTCTATGAAAAAATAATTTACCAAAATAAACCGATTCAATGCATTAATGATTTAATTTCTACAAATACTATTAACAATGTAAACACTTGTAAACATTAAATTACAAGAATTGAAGTTAATACTAATGGTTTATCAACACATTTCAGCAATTACTAAATGTGAGGTTATGCTTCATTGCTTCCAAGAAATGTCAATGAGGAATGTCAATCAAAATGAGTTTGATTTAAACCGGATATCAGCTTAAATTATGTAAATGAAATTTTACTTCAAATAAATGAAAAATATAGTTAAAAAGGGGGATTTCACTTATGATATTTTCCATTAAAGGTTTTTTTAAGTACGAACATTAACAATTTATTTTATTATATCAATTTTGTGATAACAGTTTAAAGGATAAAAAAAATAAAATTTTAGGAAAGTTTTTTGAATTTGAAAACTTCCACAATTGCATTAATTTTAGGACTAAAAAACAGTCACTGTTATAGGCAGTAGGTTGCACGTTGTTAATGCAGTACAAACCAGAATGAGTTCAAACAAAAATATCCCGGCTGAAGACATGGTTCCGTGCAATCATTCTGTCTTGCCACTCGAGCGCCCAATCTCCACTGAAGTGCTCCTTGTATCTGTCCCTCTATTGCTGAGCAATCTTTGTAGGCCTGGCTGCAGTAGAGTTAGGGGATGTGGTGCTCAACCAGTTATGAAGGACGGGCGCATGCCGCTGTGGTCATTCTGGTTGTAGTATCAACTTCCACCGTGACAGGCTGACTCAGAACACCAAGACGACTTGCTAAGATGCCGAGAGAGTTTCCCACAATTCTTCGTGCTCTTCTAGTCCTGTAGTTATAAATTCTTTCTTCGCGACTTAAGTTTGCTTTTCAATAAGGTTTCAGCAAGAACGTTTTCAAAAGGAAAGGCGTCATCGCCAACAAGAAGCCCTCCTTTTGGAAGCTATACTTCATTTTCCAATAATGCATACACATCGCTTCGTTGGAAAACTCCTCTATCAGCATTTCGTCCATACAACCCAACATCAATGTACTTAAAGCAATAGTCGTGGGCGACTACGCCTAGAAGTACAAACACTGTTTGTATCTTTATGATTTTAATATTCACTTCCAGAACTGTTAGGTGCTTTAGTCGCTATGTGTTTACCATCCACAGCGCTACAACACCCGGAAAATTCCATCTGTAATGGAATCCCACCAGGATGTTTTCCCATTATTCTTGATCAGGCACCTGGAAGAAGAAAAAATGATATAATTATATGAGGTTATACATAGGATGTTGGAAATGTACTTGTAGACAATCTGGAATCAAGAAATCTATACAAGGAGGTCAGTGCAGACAAAGTTTGTTTGTTAAAATTATTCTTGTTGTGTTTGCCTGTCTGTATGTGGTGTTTACGCTTTGTCTCATACATATGAGATACAAATGTGTTGAATGTAACAAGGTATGCAAAGAAAGAAATACAGATGGCCAAAATACATCAAAATGGCGGCCAATAACATACTTTTTTTAAATTATTTTAAAAACTGGTCCTCTTAACTACATAATTTTATTGAATCATCAAAAGCGTACTTTAATCACAAATACGACACCTTGTTTGTTAAAATCTGATAAAAAAACCGATGTTATGTTGTTATTGAAAGATGCACAACCATACTACTCCCACCAAACAAACACGTTTTCACAACTTCAAACTAAAATATCGCAATGATATTTTATTCCCCATTTTACAAACAAGGTGTCGTTTTATTTGTAATTAAATAACGCTTTTGATTATTTAATAAAATACTCTGGTTAAGAGGACAAGTATTAGAGATAATAAAAAAAATTAATATATATAAAATAATGTATATATTTATTGGTCAATAAAACCATTTTTTTATAACAATCTTCACAATTTTCCTTCAATGAGGGACGGCCCATGGAGAGTACTGTAAAAGTACGTTCCCCAGTTAAGGCACATGTCAACATTAATGACAAAATGTACGTTTCATCACCAATGAAGGTACACAGAATATACAAGTTTTACTTACCCAATTGCAAAACATATCAAAGTGGTCCCCATACTCCATAAACATCCAGTATGCACACACTCTAGACGAACTCGTTCCTTTTCAGGACGTTGAAGTCCGCGAGGATGTACAACAGGAAACTTCCGATGACTTGAACGAGACCACACTTACAAACAATCAATATGAAGACCTCGCAGATGGCCAAAGTGTTTAAAGTGAACAGTTGTCGCCTGTTCAGCCCCCGAGTTCAATGACAGGAAATGCAACTATACAGCAAAGAGCATTAAAAAAAAGCAAACAACTACAATTACTGCTGCAATAAAAGAACTTAAAGATTTAAATAAATTACTCTGTGTCCCTCCTCCTTCTCTAATTACACCGACTGCCATCGTTGAGGATGATTGCGAAATAAGATTTTATTATATACTGGCAGAACTACCCGGCGTTGCCTGAGTATAAGAGGGCAATTAGATATTCAAATAACATTTATCAAGGTTTCTTTGCGTGAATATGAGAATTTAAACTTAACGTCTTGATCCGTACAAACTTCGAAATGTTATTTATCACAAAGTTTCGTTAAGTTAACGTTGTATCTTGAATATCCAGGAATTGCATGTAATTTAATTCAAATACGACACTTGGTTCACCTGTGATAAAACTAATTTTAACTAAAATTTTTATCTCGAAAGTTTAAGTTTAAATACGGACTAACCGCATAACGAATTCCCGAAAAATACATCTCATGAAATTGTAATAATATCAACAATTATTTTGAGACGTATCCTAACGTAGCACATTTGTTTAATTTTGAGGTTTGTATGCAAAAAGGCAGACATTTTAAATTCCTGTAGCTCGTTTGATTTATTGGTTTTTTTACTATTATTTGTTATCTCAACAGAAAAGAAGGCAATACGTTAAAAATGTACAAAATTACTTTAGGCTCTTGAAAGTCCTTAAGGAGAATCCCTAGTAAAATGTTTTAATGACACAAGGTAACGTCCGGCTGTTAGAAAGGAAGTGCGATGGCAATGGAAATAGCGTAAACAAGCTTCGCGTGTGATCTGTTTCAGAAGAATTTTAAGCAGTGACTGTGGTCTTTTAATACAGCAATCTGTTACGTAAAGATAAATAATTGTCTACATAGTTTCAAACACTTTTACGGAATAATAAATGTCGAAAAACAGAGGGCTGCCTCCAGCGATTGAACATATAGATATGTACAACTCAGCGAGTTAAAACTGCATATATATTATCAGTCACCTCTGCAATAAAACGTCGTAGATATGACCAAGCATGTAATTTTCACTCTCAACGTTATAACACAGGCCATATCAACCAGAGAAGTGAACAAACACTACATTTAGTATAACTATTATAGAGGATGATTACTTGACATTGCCACTTTTAACGCAAACATTTATGTTTCGATAAATATCGATTTTAATTCCTGTCGTGAAAAAGACATTAACATTAAAATATTTAATAGATTTTTGAAAATGAGGACAGACACGACTGCTTATAATGAGGCGTGTATGACAACTAGGCAGACCCCTTAAGCGGTATCGGCGTTACCGTGCCAAGGACAGTGATGAGTTATCACGCCTCAGGGATATCGTGGAGGTTAACCGTCTCTCCGGTGCCGTAACGCCCGCGGGCGAAACATTGGGCGTTCGAATGGGTGACGAATGTTCGTCCTCGTTTTACACCTACGGGCGAGTGCAATTGGTGGCAAGGCTGCACTTTTTCCTCCCTCTCTCCCTCTCTCTCTCTGTCCCTCTCTGTCTCTCTCCCCCTATGCATGCGCCTCAGGGAAGGTCTGCATCGCCGACGCCCTTCGAGCCGGAGTTGCGAGATTATTTGCGATGCTTGCCTCGAGTTGTTTGTTCGGCGCTTGAGGCCGAGAAGCGCGGGAGCGATAAGGGCGACATTGCCTCGCGCATCAAGCGTGCCATCGTCCCTGCACCCGAGGCTCTGATTTGCCAACATTATAACTTTCCGAGCTGAAATGAATGTGAACAAAAAAAATCATAAAACATTTGTAATCATTATTGCTCATTTTAGGAACACAGGACCAAAATAATTAATATGATGGCTTCGCTTTATTTTTTTTTTTGCTAGCGAAATGGGCGTCATAAAGCATCCACAATATAAATACTCCTAACTTTTGATTTTAAAAAAACCAGGGGTAGGGCCCGTAGAAACTGCGGAATTGCCTATTAATGGATTAATCAAATACTAATGTGTCTGGTATTAGCTTGAACCTTCGCATCTCATTATGGATGTATGCAGTACAGGTAAACATGTTTACCTAGATGTTTTTCATAATTGGACCGAAAGTTTTTTTTAACGTTCACTTTGCGATGCGTAAGTTTTACCTACCGCATTTACCTTAATTTTTATTTGAAAAAATCTACCTAGTTTTTTAGTCCTGTTCTTTCGTATTGCGATGTGTATTTTTTTTACCTAACCCATTTATCTTGATTTTTCTGAATTTAAGAGAATTTTTAACCTCGTAATTTTTTGTCCTGTAAGCTACTTTTGTATTCCGATGTGTAGATATTTATTTACCTCACCTGTTAACATAGATTTTTTTCTGAATGGAACGAAAATCAAATTTAGCTAGTATTTTCTCGTTCTAATATTTTATATTCCGGTGTGTGATTTTTTGCCCAACCCATCTTTTAAAAACTTTTCCTCCGAATTGGATCGAAATTTATTTTTACCTCATCCTTCACTAATATTTCTTGATTTGTAGATTTTTACATAAGCTGTTTGTCTGGTTTTTTTGAGTTAGACCAAAATTTATTTTTACCTAATCGTTTCTCTTCATGAACATTAAAATTCCAATGTTAAGATTTATACCTTACCCATTTACATTTAATTTTGAGTTCAATTCAGAAAAAAAAATATTTCACCTTGTCGTCTCTTGTCTTAAACTTTTATATTAGGATTTGTCGATTTCTACCTCATCCTTTTACCTTTGTTTGATTACGAATTTAAGCAAAATGTATCTTTATCTAGATTCACCTTAATGTAATCTTTCAAATTGCAAGATGTAAAAATTTACCTAATCTATTTGCCAACATTTTTATAGGAATTTTACGTTTCCCAATTACCTTAATAGTTATCGAATTTGACGTACAGTAAATTTTACGTGATCGAAAGTCGTAAGCAGCAAATGTACAGATTCAGCAATTTGAAATTCAACTCCCCTTAAAATCTTAAAGTTAAGATGGCGTCGACGCTACGTGGCGAGAAGATTGGAAACAATGGGCTTAAGGAGCTTGCGGAGTTGGAACGCGTTAGGTCGCACCGTTTCGAAGATATTGGGAAATCAGTAAACGGACTCCCTTTAAAAACAAACAGATAAAAAAAATTCTTATGCTGGTGGAACGTCCCCTTAAAGAGTTGCCCCAGTGCCTCATTGCACGTCCCTAGCACGAACGGCGGGGAAACGATGCGCGTACGAAGATCGGAACAAGTAAAACGCACCCCCTCTCCCCACATCGCGCGACCTTACCACTACAAACCCGTTGGATTTACTGTAAGTGCGCCCCTGAATGTATATCGTGCTGATGATATTGCACACATTTCCTACCATCAATCACCCGGGATCCTAAGCCATGCCTTTATCTGAAGGCAATAAGCGTGCAGTTTGAAGACGTCGGCCACAACTGCCATCGACTCGGAATGTGAGCAACGATGAGGTATCCGGGAATGCGCTACAATGAGGAGTTCCGTCGCTTTGGAGAAATGAACGGTGTTCAATTGTGTAAAACTATAAAAGGTAAAGTGGCTGGCGCTACGCGATGGCGAAACTGGGAAGTAGTAAAAGACTATTATTAATTGATGTTTAGACGTAAATAAGTAAATACTAGCGGTATCTCGCCATCGAGGACGTCACAAGTGCCGAAAAAGTGCACACATCTGAAAAAGTTTTGCGCCACCGGGATTTTTTTGAGTTGGTAGTTTTCCCACGAGCCACGAGAATGTATGGGACGGACCCC
>NQII01007034.1:5173-17876 GCA_002778355.1 Clitarchus hookeri | reverse complement strand
GGCTGAGGAAACCTACCACAAGATGTAAATTATAACTATGTATTTTGTGACAAGTTCGCACTATTCTATTTCCTGTACTGTTTAATGAACTGTGTATATAATACACCAAGAAGGTTATGAATACACGGCTTTGTAAAGTTATTGTTAAACGATTTGTTTCATGCGAATAATTAATGGTTGATTAACTATTAACCCACTCTGTATACAATATACAATACCACGAGTCAGCTAATTTTCTATTTTATTTTTGACATTAATGGTATTTACGGGATACTATGAATATTACAAGACCTAATGCTGGGTAAAAAAATACGAAATTAAAAAAAAAAACCTTGTTCAGTGTCTCTGACGAAGAACTTAAGAGCATCTAAAAACATGTATAATATATTTTAATTAATTTCCTGCCTAAAGCAGTAACGATAATATTGAACGAAACGTATTTAACATAGCAGACACCGTGCATTTTCTTTCATAACTCTATTAAGTCAGATATAATAATGTATAACCAGAAGCTTACGTGGCTAGAGAGATTGAAACCTTCAATTTGGCATTAGAAATCTTCCATTTGACTTGGGTTTTTGAACACCCTCGAGCACAAGGTGGTTCAGCAGCAAGCGCAGTTGACTACTCATCTGTTTCCGGTGCAAGGGGTTCTGGGTCCGAGTCCCGGGTAAGGCATGCTGGTTCATTATGTTCGTCTTGATCAGCTTCCCTGTCTGTTCCCACTCAATTAGGTGAGAAATACGAACTGAAGAAAATATGACGCATTAAAAAGAAGAGGTAACGCACTGATCTGACATTCAAAAGATCCAGGTTCGATACCCGGTCCGCCAAAACTTATTTAGAATTTTTATGGCTAGCCGTAATTACCCAAGTATAATGCTGGTATTTTTTTTTCAATACATACTTCGACAATTGATTAAAGATACACACACACACACACACTAGAGTGGCCCTAGGGCATCCTTGTGTGTTAACTTTGACGCATATTTACAAAATTATAATTTACTTTTCCTAAAAGTATTTATGCTCTCTGTGCCCCATGTTTTGTTGAATGAAAAAAAAAATTTTCTTTAACGACCACTTATTTTGTTTGCACTATTATACTATACGAACGAAATATATTTTATAACATGTAAGATCATCTTCATAACGAGGAGTGTTGTTAATTCATACAGATTTAGTTTCGATTCGTTCATGTGGGTATTTTCTTCTCTTTACTAGCATTCCCCTGCAATTTGACAAAGTTCATTTTAATACGTTAGTAAGATACAAGCAGTATGTAGTGTATCATATTTTCAAAACAGTATGTCTTCCGATATTTAAAAAGGGTTTTATGAAGTGTGCGGTGCCTAAATTCTGCGAGAGGCGTGAGTCGTTTAAGCCGACACTACACGATACGCAATTCCTGCTTCCTTCTGTTATACCCATGGGCACAACAGAAGGCATACAAGTTTCTATAGCAGAAGAGAAGGAAGAACGCATCAGTTCATGCCCACAGGTTACCTAAAGAGCTAATAGAATATTGTAAATGGCAGGCAAACAACTCGCAGAGAGGCAGGGATACAGATGCTATTAGTTGACGCTTTGTGGTGCATCCAAGAGTACGAGGATTGTTTCCTTCATCTGACGACTGAATTTATATAGGTTTCTAAGTACGAGTACTATACATGTATGAAACATGGTGTGAGTAACGGCACTGCTTATGTATGGAAAACCAGGTACTGTATTCATATGTATGCGCGACGGATATTTATGACACTCGTTAAAACATTGGCAAATTATTTAAACAGGGGCGTATTCAGGAATTTATTTTTGGAGGGGGGGGGGAGAGATTTAATATTTATATTTGTGGACATAGTACGAAAGCTGTTTATATTACAAATTAATAGTTAATATATTATTTACAATCAATGGGCTAATATACATATATGGAACCACAAAATGCTATAAACATCCTTCATGTTCAAGGGGGATCACACATTTTTTATATTAAAATAATATAAAAGTTATAAAAGTTGTCACTTTGTTTTCAAATTTTATGTTTGTATATTTTATTTTCATTCCGGTAAGGGATATGTTCCCTCCTCCCCCCCTCTCAATACCCACGCGGCTTCGCCACTGTATTTCGATATGCATCTTTAATGAGCATAGTTATCAATCTTGTGCTTTCCCGTAATTTGACAAGCTGTTATGGTTAGAAGGCCAAAAGAAGGCAAAACTATCACAACATGAAACTTAAGGCTTCTATGTGTGCCGGTTAACGTTACTCACGCTATACAGCTCAAATTATCTTCTTTAGAAACCACTCGATTAGATTAGCAAAGAACCACAGCTAGTGTATTTCACTGTGCTGTTACATACGTATTATTGCTTTAGACAAAGTGATTCTGGAAATAAACGTCTTCTAACAATAACATAAGTTATAAACAGCAATAATGTATCACACAAAGAAATTTTGCTACACTACGGAGATCTGAACTGTAAAGCCTTTGACTATGTGGTGCATACCCACAACCTATAGAAGGTCTGTGTGATAATGTATATACAGTACCTAACTCCACAGTTATCGCGCATTTTATAAAGTTGTGTTTATTGTCTCATTATCATCGTGAGAGTGATTTGCAACGTTTCCCGTTACTTAGGCCTACATTATGTGTCATGTTGTACATACATACGTTTTACACAACCCGTAATATTTTCGTACACGAACATATGCGGCTTGAAGTAATTACTAGGGTGTCAGCCATCTTCTCTGTCCCATCTTCGTGGGAATGGCAGACATTCGGAACACGTTCTACTGTTGTGGAGTTTGGTCTGGGAGCGACAGAGATGGAGTATGAGTGAGAGAGAGAGAGAGGGTAGATGTCAGTGGCAACGCTGCCGACTTCTCCACGCAGCCGCCAGAATGGACTAGCGCTACGTGGTGTCCATACCAAGAACTACAAAGTCATACCTGCTGAAGTGGTCAGAAACTTTAACCTGGGGAAGTCCGCTCCAGATATATCTTTGCTAAATGCTACGACCGCCTTCCTCTGCGTCCATGATTGAACGATCCACTGGTTCCGCCTATAACGACTTCGCTGTCGGCGAGACATTAAACCCTGCTTTTAAAAGAGATCCGTTTATTTGCGCGATTAACCTCCCATTATTTAATAAAAATCACAATTACTGCAGCTTTTTAAACCAGAATGGTTCTGGTTGACTGGTTATTCAAAAGGAATTCATTTCACTTTTTTAACCTACTTTCCTGAGCTGCATAAATATTAATGTGGTCGTTTTTATATACCTACCTCGGGCCGAGATGTGTGACTATATCTTTACAATCCAGCATTGCATTCGGTTTAGCAGCAAGTCAACCAATAACTGTATTCTGTATGTCTTGGACACTACACAAGCATACCCTGCAAATCTGCACTGATTTCTATAATAAAACTGATAGCCGCATAACCTTCTCGATTAATATATTTACGGGTACGAAACGTACTGAACTAGTGATCAGTTATTTTTTCTTCGGACAAAGGTTGCTCACACTTAAACAATTAATGTCTGTCATTGATATTATAATTTTTTTCCGTTAAACTTAATCGTATAAATCATTCAATATCATTTTAAGATATGTTTTATTATTATTATTATTATTATTAAATTCTGTAGCTTATTTCTGATTATTTTAGTGATTATAAACTAAATATACCACACACCTCTAAATTATGATAATGTGTATGCATTCTCTTATCCAAGTTACAGGACTAGATTTTTCAGTTCACGTAGGGGCAGCGGTGGCGCAGTGTCCAGGGCGCTCGCCTCCCACCTCGGCGATCCGGGCTCGATCCCCGGCGGGTCCACTCCCGGATCCCCGCATGTGGGAACCGTGCTGGACGATGCCGCTTTACGGCGGGCTTTCTCGAAGCACTCCCGTTTCCCCCGCCCTTGCATTCCAGCACCGCTCCATTCTAGGGTCTCATCTCTGTCATGCTCGGGGATGACGGTCACCTACGGGTCCCAGCTGGAAAGACCGTCACTCGGAGGGTGTTGCCTTGCCCTGGGTGCACTCCCCACACGCCATTTGTTTATTTATTTTCAGTTCACGTGCATTTAACCTTCTTCTGTAAGTCAACGGCTAGCTTGTTTGGCCTGAGCGGAATGTTACGAGTACATTGTGATGTTATAAACATGTGAGCACCGTTGACTGAAGACAAGCACTTCGTGAAAGTTTGATAATCCCTCGCAACGAATTGCTTGGAGTAGCTTCGTAGATAAGACTCGCTCATGGGAACAATTGAGGAAGTTTTTTTGAGGTGCAAACACACGGGTGTGGTGCACGGGAGGTAGAAACGATCTACACCATAACGAAGCAAACATCTGTTTCGCACTTCAGTAGCCGCTGCACCGCACGGTAGCACCAATTACAAGCAGCCACGGCGTTGACTTCGGACCGTCGTGCCCAGGGTGTGAGTCCCGGACAAGATACGCGTGTATGCATGCGTCGTCCTGTGATGCGAGCGAGATGATAGTTAGTTCGTAATCCGCCCTCGAGTGACATCTTCGCGATTTATAAACGGGGTGTTAATGAAACAAGAAAAACACATGTATGTGATTTCATGGTGCATTTTCTGTGAAATTTCATCCCACCCCCTTAAGTTATTTAGTTGAGAGAGGAAGAAGTATCGTTGCTCTAAGGAATTTCAGGAGCACCATCTTAGGTCGAGAATTGCCCAACACCATGTGACAGTCGGTCAGTCTAGAATGTGTTGACGTCGTTGATTACAGGAAGTAATTCGGAATGCGCCAGGCATTATTCACCAGTCAGCTCTGGCCACAAGACGGTTGATAATGGGCACCTGCCTAGTCATTCCTGTGTTGCCAGATTTCAAGCGTCATTCCTGTGTTGCCAGGTTTCAAGCCAGGCGCTTATTTTGCTCGCTTTGGCGAGAATATTCTTCGTTCCACAGCATTTGAAACGTTGTGCTGTTGCATTTTGAGAATTTTCTCATGACAAACTGGTTTTAAATACCGTTTTATTTGTGTTTCGTAATGTTTATTTTTATTAAAACGAAGGGCGATAATTAATATATGATTATTTAAATATCCATGCTCTAAAAGTTGCTGACTCCAGATGGTAACTTCATTTTAAATCGATATTTCTGTGCTCACCGTTACTCTTAAAAACTCTATATGGGTGCGGATGTATTTCATTGCATTTTGAGGACTGGCAGAATTATTTAAGAGTAAATGAAAAAAAAATTGTTACTATTGCTTGCAATCATATAGGGTGTAATGCCATTCGCCACAAACAAATTCATGATTTATTACAAGCCGTATAAGAATATTATGTCGCAAATATAAATATATATTTTTTTAGAAAACAAACTGTTGTGATATTTTTTCTCTGGTAGAATCTGAGGCGACTTAAATTCGGGTTTGAAATTTTTTTTCATTTGCAACTTAAATAATTCTGTCAGTCCTCAAAATGAACCTGCCTCCCGAGCAGAGAAATACATTCGCACCCGAACAGAGTTTTTAAGAGCAACGGTGTGTACAGAACTATCGATTTTAAATTAAGTTAGCATCTGGAGTCAGTAACTATTAGTGCGTGGATATTTAAATAATCATATTTTAATAATCGCCCTTCGTTTTATTAAAATCCTATAACTATTATTTTTGCTGTTAATATGCGTCTCATTCTCAGTATGATTCCCCATAAGACATTTTCACGAACCGCTCTTGTATTAAAATAGCATTTCAAATATTCTTCTCTTCGCCTACCTACCTCCTTAACCTCATCAAACACCCACACCACATTAACAGAAAAGGTACGTTTACTGGTATAAATAATTTTGTCAAAAAATGGTTTGTATGTTTGATCTGGATGTCAATTGCAGCACTTCCTTTCTTCGGAATAAAGGATCACCAGTAGATCGTTGCTAAACTATGACAATTTATGTAGTTTGATAATTTTCATCTCCACAAACCGATCTAGTGAGTATGCCTTTGCCTGATCCAAGGCTACTTAATATTGCGTAGCAGGTTTGGCCGAAAAATCTTTGTTATACCCTATTCCACTATTCATAAAACTGTGAATTGCAATTTATAATGGGGCCGCGGTGGTGTAGTAGTCAGACTACTCGCCTGTGAACAGGGATCGGGATCGCCCCCGGATTTTCGTATGTAAGAATCGTGCCGGACGATGCCGCTGGTCGGCGGGTTTTCTCGGGGATCTCCCGTTTCCCCCACCCTGAGTTTCCTTCCGGCACTCAAGCAGCACGAATATTCCCACTCCCCTCCACCATTTCTGATACTCGAAAGCGGAGATAACCGTTGTGATGACGGTCATGTAATGTGCGCCGTTATCCGCTCACTACCTAATGTATTTTAATTATTCGATTAAACTAAATCGGAATTAAACCCGAAGCGGGATTTACAATACAGCGGCGCGGCGCGGCCAATGGCGGCAGCCGACGGCTTCTGAAAGTTATCACTATAGAGATTTTTCCTGAAAAAGCAATTACACCTTTATTTGCGCCATCAGCGTTATTACCGTACATAATTTTACCAAGGGAAATATTATTCCAATGAGCATTTTATTTTTTTAATTGTCACGCTCTCAAAGTCAAAAATTTTTGAACTCCTTTGCAAACAATTAAAACGGCTTCCTATTGGCTAATGTGTATGAGATGTAGGTGTACTTTTTTGGTTTAGCCATTTTAGCGTCAGCATGCGATCGTATTGTCGGCTGGTTGCCGCGAATTACAGAGAAACTTTGAAATATTAATTACATTTTTTTAGAAACGTATGTATTATGGAAAATTTGTTGATATTTTAAACCTGATTTTGCTTTAAAAGTCGCTGCCTTCGTCGATGTTTTAAATGTTGTCGGCGTTTTAAAACACATTTTTTAGTACATCATTAGGCAATGAATTAAACTTGTAGTTAAATTTTTAATTCAAGATTGTTACTCTCACAAATAATTAATTTTCTTTTAGACTCATGTCGTTATACTTAATCTACATATTTTCCTGCGAACACATGCCTCTCAATTCTCAGAACTTCCGAGGCTTTTAGGCACATTTGACGAACAATCTATTCGCTAACGGCTATCACTAACTTATGTTATTTTGGTATCCCAAAGTTTGAAATTAGTCCTGAATACTGAGAATAAGATTAAGCCTATATGGATTTAACTAGCATTATACGGGTTTTATTATTTTTAAAAAAATGTTTTAAACGTAGGCCTATACAACAGGTATAAACAGAAGTACATATAGCCTCAAAAATATGAATAACAAATAAATAATTTTAATATTGAGTGACAGAAAATGATAACTAACTTATTTTCCATTTTTGACCCATCGACAAGATTATTTAATTTAAAGCTAAATTGAATAATAGTAATTATCAGATTAATAATATTTCCAACATATTTCTGATTAAAAAATAAGCGTTATTCAAATATCTGATATAAACCATTTAATTTATTAAATAGCGAATTAAATGTTTTAATAAGAAGAAAAAAATAAAGGAACAACTATAATACTTATTTCATTATTTACTATAATTATAATAAATAATATTCTGAGGTTGTTCCCATATTTATTAACAAGAACTAAACATATAAATATAACAGTAACATTAGCCCTACCTTTATGATTATCATTTATATTATATGGATGAGTAAAAAATACAGAAATAATATTGAGTGACAGAATATCAGTCGCGGTGGCCGTTGCAGACTGTGATACTGTCTGGCGTTATTCTATTTTAGTATACTACAAACATCAAGATAGTACTTCCAAATTTATTTAAATTCTATAATCTATCCCTCTTAAATGAAAATAAAATATTAATAACGCAATTTTTAAAATAAAAACGGTTATTATTTGTTTGTTTATGCACACAGACGCAAACACCCACAAACGAATATAAAAACTGACACTAGAAATGTTAACTTATATTTTGTGAAAGGGAACATCACGATATAACGTTTAGGTGATACTAGTAA
Organism: Clitarchus hookeri; assembly: GCA_002778355.1. NCBI lineage: Eukaryota > Metazoa > Arthropoda > Insecta > Phasmatodea > Phasmatidae > Clitarchus > Clitarchus hookeri. The sequence goes on along the minus strand of NQII01007034.1, from coordinate 9,874 downwards.
CCATATGGCATTTTTCATTAATACTAATTGTTGACTAGCATTAACCACTAACATACCGTGCAAAAACGGAAGCTTCATTATTTACAAAACTTTCCTTTTACTTCTCTGCCGACGTACAACGTCGACAATTCCAACGCATGCGTTGGTTCGAACGGTGTTTGTCCGCCAATATGGCGGTCATAAACGACGTAAGATGCCGTTTGAGGTTAGAACACCGCTTGTGTAAACAAGAGCTTCGAGATGTTTCTGTACTTCATATAACCAATGTTAAATGCAATTAGTGGTAATTCAAATTGGTGAAAGTGTTTTATTCATTTAAAGGGATTTTCTTTTGGAAATGAGTATATAAACAAACACGTTCATCACTGTTGGCCATGTGACCTTGACAGGGCACTTTTTCGCTCGTCGACGGCGACACAGCTAATGGTCGACGCATGGCGTCGCTGTTATGCGAGCGAGCCTTGCAATACGCAGGTAAAGCTGCGAGATCACCTGCGCCCGGCAGATTCGCTAATAAACACGCCGTTACTGCGTGGAAGTGCCAAGAAGGCACGGCCACAGGCCCGCTACAAACACAGCCAGGCCTGACCTCGCATAACCTCAACTTGGACTTTTTTTTATTATTTTAGCGCCCCCGAAGAATAACCGGGCAAAGCGAACCCTGATTCACACGCACATGCCCTACTTAACTAAGTATTTAATCTAAAATGGAATTTTCATCACGGAACTCTTTGGCGAAACAACGGCCGCGCTTTACGTTAATCTGTATTTTTAACTGTGTATTCAGTTTTATGCAGAACCGAGAAAATGTATTTGCGGCACCGACAACATACGAAGTTAACGCGTTATCGAAATTAGTTTATAAAGGTTTAGTAGATGAGATTGCAATCGAAATTACGCCCTGACATCTGTACTTCCGGGCTGAAATAGAATTAAAATAAAGTCTGCTAAGAGTTTAGAGATATTTGACACCTGACACCGGCTTTCTCCACTAATCGCCCCCACAGTAATATTACTTCCAATTTCTAACGTAATTTTGCAGGGTAGTTTTGTACCTTGTGCGTAGCCTCCTGGACTTCGGCGCACGCCAATCTCGAGCTAATCAAGTGTTTTATTTAAACGTAATTACGAGGCATATTTCTCACCGAGCCCGTCGTCATCACTTCATACAAGATTACGACGAGATATGTAAAGTGTTTTTAACGATGGAGTTTTCCTCTCCGGACGCGCCGTCGTATCTCTTCGCGCGCCTGCAGGTAAGTCAAGCTGTTAACAACTAGACGTATCTCCGGGCTGCAAGGAGAACCCCTTCTGAACCTCAGGTGAACCAGCCAATCATCGCGTGCCTCGTACAAGCCCGTCATCAAGGCTGTCCCACGTCTGAACAACTACCAAGGTCGCCTGTTGATCAAGTTAAAAAAAAATAAAGAAATGGTGTGTGGGGAGTGCACCCAGGGCAAGGCAACACCCTCCGAGTGACGGTCTTTCCAGCTGGGACCCGTAGGTGACCGTCATCCCCGGGCATGACAGAAATGAAGCCCTAGAATGAAGCGGCGCTGGAATGCAAGAGCGGGGGAAGCGGGAGTACCCTGAGAAAACACGCCGGCAAGCGGCATCGTCCAGCACGATTCCCACATGCGAAAATCCGGGAGTGAACACGTCGGAGATCGAACCCGGATCGCCGTGGTGGGAGGCGAGCGTCCTTGACAGTACGCCACCGCTGCCCCAGGATCAAGTTAAAAATGCAGCATACGTTATGTATGAGGTTCACATACTTTTGTATTTCTCATTTCATTTTATTCTCGTTATATGTATGTTGTGCATTTAATTAAAATGTTTATAAATGATTAATTATTTAAAATATATATTTACATGGTATATTTATAATAAATATTCATATTACATGTTCATGTATCTCTTAATTATATTTTATTATAATATTGTATTTAAATTTTATTTTTTAAGACATTGTTTATTCCAACTATTTTTCCAACTTCTCCACGGAGTGCTGTCATGTCTTGTTTCATTAACACACAAAAATAGCTGTCTTGTAACCATCACAAGAGTCCGCTTTACTGTATAGTGAACTGAAATTTAATCTGCTATCAAGCGATATGATTAAGTAGATTATATAAATGCGCTGTGATGCTGAAAATACTTGTTGATCACGTGGAGCCGACGGAGCTATGCCACTCCCATGTTTAATTACAATGAGTTTCACGCCCTATCACGGATCTGATTACGCTCAGATATAGTTTAATTAATACCGTAGATTTATTACGCTGATATTCCCTCGCGATTTAAACTAATATAATTTGAATGTAAGTTAGATAATGCCATTAAAAATCTTTAGGTGTAAGGAGCACATGGTCATTTCTCATTATTCAGTTGTGGAATGACACCAAATATTGCAGAGAACAATGTGGCCATCTCCTTCCTTGCATCGTCATAAGGCAAACAGAATTTCAACGTATAGAGCTTTTCGCGAACGGGCACAGTGAGTGGCATGCGTCCAGTGCAGTTGGTGACTGCGGAAAGAAAGTAGTTCCATGTCCTAACGTTAGACTATAAATGTTGGGTAAACATTTGCGAATGCTGAAACGAATTTTTTCATTCTGTTTTTTCAGTGCATTAAATGTAAGCAAGACTTGTCATATGTAAAACAAATACTTTTCAATAATTTCCCAGTTTCAATTGACCAACACTTGAATAAAGTGATCAAGTCCGTGGTAATGTTGGTTTTACATACGGTTGAAGAATACACTACGTGCATACAAGTAGATATCAAGCAAGGCTGTCGAAATGCTCAGTTTACCGAGCAGCCTACAGTAATTCTGTATAAACTCTATCTATTTTGTTTCCGTGATTGATGGGAATTATTTTATTATGTAAGTAATGTTTTTTTGTTTGATTAATTTAGTGTTGATATCCAGCACTTTCGTGTTGAGTGGAGATCGCAGTTTATCGTGTACCTTGAGGCATCACCAATTATTGTAAGATATTTATTCTGTACTAATTGCAACTGATTTATCAGTTGCGTTTCCCCACACTTAATTCCCGTACATGAGGGCTGAGTTGACGATGGAATTGGATATGCATAGTTTAAGTTTTTTTTTTTATCTATTGCTTTTAAGCAGGGGTTATAATCTATTTAATTTTGAATATGCAAGTTTTTTTGTGTATTTTTTATATAAACGTCCCAATGCAGTTAATTATCTGTTATTCACTCTTGCCATATAGTCCCGCGTTTGATGGGCATTATTTCCGCCCCTTCGTAATTTAAGTGTATATTTCGTAGCAGGTTTGTTTGAAATTGATTATGTATTTTTTATATTACTCTTCTGCCCTCCGGATTGGTCCGTTTTCGTTTTCCTTGCTTGTGGTGTTTTGTTTTTAGGTTCCATTCTGTGCGCCTGCTGCTGTTATTTCCTGGTCGCCGGCTTCTCGGCCGTGATTGGCCCGCGGTTCGGCCAATCGTGGCGCGAATCCATCCCGGACCCGGTTGCAGGTATAGAAAACTCTCTTTCTTTTCTTCTCCCTGTGTTTTTATCTCCCTTTAATTTTAATTTTTTACTGGTTTTGATTTTCCTATTTAGTTCAGTTGATTTTCGTTTGGTTGGTCCCTTTTTTCCTACCGACTCCATTTTGTTTAATATTTTCTCCTCCCCCTTGTATATTGTATTCTCATTTGCAGTGTTGCAGTCGTCTTTTCTTTCCAATATATTACACATGGGTTGTGTGGAGCCAAATACCCACGAGGCACACTCTCACATAAAAGTTTTGTTTGTCTTTGCACGTAGCTACAGTTTCTTTTCCTGTCTTTCACCAACATTTACACCTATGGTTGCGGGGGGCCTTAAACCCACAAATTACACCTACACTTATTTTTTGGTTTGTTTCCACTTCCCGACTCTTACAATCTTTACACCAATGGTTGTGTGGGGCTGTATACCCACAGTGCACATGAACACTTTATATTCCCTTTTCCGCTCTCGATTTTCCTGCGGTTCTTTCCTTTTCCATATTGTTCCTAGTTTTTTCTTCACTTTACGGTCGTGTGGGGCCTTCTCCCAGTAAATATCCCCTTCATTGCACCTTTATCCCCTTGGCTTCCTGCCTACCATCGCGTCATGCGTTCCCTTTACATGGATTTCTGCTTTTCTCCCTCTTATTGCACACTTCCTTTTTCGTTTTTTCTTCCCTCTTTCGTGTCTGGGGGGTTTTGGCTAGTTTCTCCCCTTTCATGTAATTTATCCTTCGTTCTTGTTTGTTTCAGTTTTCAGTTGGAGTTCCCATTTACATCCTGGTTGTGCAGAAGAGTGTTTGCTTACACCGGCATGCCAAAATAATTGTACCTTGTTCTTTGTTTTGCTTGTATAATACTTTTATGTCATAAACCATTTTTAAATCAAAAAATCAAAACCATGTCTATATGTAAGCACACATTCAGTGGCGTAGCCAGAAATATCTCGGAGGTGGGGTTACACTTGCTGAAGAGAAGGAAGGGAAGTTACACCGTGTTAATTAAGACAAAAATAGAATAAACAATTATTTACAATATAAGTCCATCATCATTTACGGCAACTACGTGTTTTCTCTAACACAATTGCAGGCTTATTACTACAGTTAATACTAACTGGTGAGAAAAAAGGGAAGGGGTTTACTGCCACCATATTCCACGCACCCCCCCCCCCCCCCCCC
>NQII01007033.1:0-107416 GCA_002778355.1 Clitarchus hookeri | reverse complement strand
GGCCATTTAAATAGCCAGTAAGTTAAAGTGGTGGGGGGTTAGTCGTCTGCTTGTCGCTGTACTGGGAGTGTATGTGCCCTGCTATCATTAAGAAATAGAACCCATGACTTCCTCATGCAAGTATTAAAAAATTGATTAATTTTTCAGAATTGTTTCGAAAAAACTTAAAATTTTATTTTATTTTTTTCATTTTTTTTTTTAATTATTGTTTACAATTGTTAACAATTTTTAGAGTATTTTCATTTTTTAATTATTATTAATTTTTAATTTTTCTAATTTTGGGCATTTATTTAGTTTCAGGGTCGTTGCAGGGTCAAGGTCATCCAAGGTCAATGTCACTCTCTTCCAAGATGGCCGACACAAGATGGCCTCCGCGTGCTGCAACTTCACACTCTTCAATCGTCTCTCATGCTCCATTGCTCCAGGCTCTCCATTTCCAATTTTCTTCTAATTTTTCTAATATTAAATTTTATGTATGCCTATTTCCAAGTAAACAAGGAAACGTAATCTGTACTAATGTTATGATATTATTTGTTGCGCATTTGTTTTGCCTAAAAAGTACATGAGAAATGGCATTTAACACGATAAATACAAAAAAAAAAGCAAAAACAATTTTCTGCGCAAGGAAATGCTTCAGGTACTTCAGTTGTTCTAAGGAATTTTCGGACTAACGAAATTCAGTGATTAAATTTGTTTTGCTTGCAGGATAAAGAAGAAAGAGGATCTTTGCAGTTGGTGTGAATTTAAATTATTTGCAATATTATCATAATTGAGTTACGCAGCAGTAGAACGATCAAGTTCACTGAGAGGTGCAGCGCTGCACCTATGTCGTGAAATATAGTACATGCATATCGGAGAACCAGCGCACTTCAGTTTTACTGCCACGTGGTACTTGAACACTTCATACCCGCAGCGCTAGGTTGAATAAGGAAACCCTCTGCAATGGCCATCTAGGTCAACGGACCTCAACCCCTTAGATTATTACTTGTTGGGTCACCTAAAGGCATGGGAGTATGCTATGTCGTGGCAAGTGACTGAAAAAATGTGGTTATGTGTTTGTCACACTTTTTGAATCAAACCTTTGAATAATCGCCCTTATGACATTTTTGGTTGTTTCCTAAGTATGTCATGTACTGCAAGCGCTTCACTTCTGTTAAAAATAAGGTATTTAATTTTTTTTTATCAAATGTTTGATAATACTGTTACTCTAAATTATAATATTTCTTCTAGGATTAATATGAATAAAAACAGTAGGAAATGAGTGTGTTAGTAATGTCTAGTAATAAATAGTACTCATGCAAAATATTATTAAACCGAGTGCGCACATATGCGGTGCGTTGTCAGTTTGCTACAATTTTCGAGATTTGGTTAAGCATGAGGCGGAGGAATAGCTTGAAAGTAGAAATGTAGAAAGGCTTGAGAAAAGTTTGGGGTTACCATGAATGGACTATACAAACAAATGCTGGTGTAATGGAGCTTGTTCACCAGTACCTTGAGCATCGCCTTCGTCCATGTGTGGAAGTCGGCAACACTTTCAACACGTTCTGTAAACATGATATTGTTCAAAAAATCTTTGTACGCTTATCGAAATGATGTTATAACTCATGTCACTTGTTATGAGCTAACAAGTGTTAATTAACGATAATATGATATGGCAATGACAAATAAGTAAGTAATAAATATGTTGCGCTGAATAATCCCAAAGTGTCATTACCCCCATATGGCAATACGGTTATTCAAAACAATATAACTGGCTGCGTATCAAGCATTAGTTCCACCATACAACCCAACTATGTAAGTATTTCGACAGTGATGAACTGGCCATGTCGCAACAAGACAATCTTATTTGTTAATTTGCACATTATCGTTACCTTTTTGTAACAAACCCTGTATTTCAGCACAGTGTTTCGCAATAAACGTCCGTATATTTATTATTTATTATAGTATTGTGCACGCCAATGTTGAAGATTGCACATGATTGCCACAGAGAATACATCCCTTATCCTCAGTATCTAATGAGTGTCCTCCGCCTCGATCGTAACTCGTAGACAACTTTCCACATCTGTAACAAGACGATTCCGGGTTTGCATGCACGTACAAATAACAAACGCTTGATTGTTAGGTATACTGTGTCAGGCTGCATACATCTCAGGCATTAATACTCACAACTTTACAATTTGCATGCATTGATATCTCGGAAACGATTCATCTAAGCGAGTTCCAAAAAATCTTTTTTTTTGTTGATTTTTGCGTTACGAAAAAATAAATTTTTTTGAGATTAGAGATTATATAAGGGCACCAACCAGAATTTAGGTACTTAAGGGGGAGGGTGTTATTACCACACCATTCCCATATGGTCAATATCTCCCTTTTCTTAAGTTATGTTCAAATTTTTGTTGCGTAATCTCAAACAGTTTCGGACATTTGTAAGGAAACATAATTTTCAATGCGATATTTACGGACCCATAACTTGCATAGTTTTGGCATTATCGTAAATAAACCAAATTTGATTTTCGACCTATTTTCTCGTAAATAATCACCTTTCTAAATTAACACAACCAGTCTTTACTCGTCCTATTTTTCCTTCAAGTACTCATGTGAGGAACAACCTGATACATTTTGTTGGTGTAGTAACAAACCGTAGTTTATATACGAGTAGCTTTGTCACAGAGTTTTGAAAGATACTATTCTTGATTGAAATTCAAACATATGAAACCATACAATATTTCTGCCCACAAACACCAATATTTTAACTCAATCACTGAATGCTTGCAGTAATGTAACAATGAGTAAAGCAAAGTAGTTTTGTATAAATGCATGTAATTTTTTAGCTGGCAACTACGAAATATCATTTTGCACTTCTTATAAATAGGATTACAAACTGGCTTAATGGTACAACACTAGCGTTTATAATATTTTCACATGAACACTAAACAGATGCATAGATACCAGCTACTGGAACTAAAATAATATTGTGTTATTTGCATGACACCATTACAGAAAGTAAAGACAAATGAAGCGCTGGGCACCGACTACAGAATACTTCCTCGCTTATATGACATATTTGATAGAATGCATGGTAGTGTACGGGAAAGCTAAGGGAGACAGCAAGTGCCTTTGGTTACTTTGCTTTGAAAACCCTTCATAACATCTTGCTCAGGAAAATTTAAGACAAGCCAGAGATAAGCTGGACGTCGAATTTATCCCGTGCAAATGAATGTGACGTCATCAATGATGACCACACACAGACACCAATATAATCTAAGAGCACCCCTGCCTGATACAACTGGGTGGCAAGCCCCTACCACTAAATACTGCCGCGTTTAACTGTTTTAACATGGAAAAATAACCTTGGGTATTGGCTGACCTTAAACCAAAAGGTGAGTGACATATAGACGTTCATATTGGTATGTTTTGTAGACGAAACATTTGTAACAGTGCGAAAAGTAAGACATATAAGGCAAGTGTATTGCCAAAAACATAGTGATTTACATAATAAAGGGATCATAACAAAACTAAATTACTTAAAATCAATTAAATGGGCGTAAATGTAATAATAGAGTAACTGCAAGCACTATAAACAGAACAAAAATAGTCTAAATAATGAGTTATTAAACAAAGAGTTAAAAACATTTGATAAATGAAATTATGTAGATGGCAAACATAGCGAAGGTAAATGAATTAATATTGATAGTTCATTACTTCAAATACGAAATACATATGGGGAAGTAAGTTTCGATAATTTTTGTGACGAAATTTAACTTCAACTTAGCTAATATGGACCTACTAAAAATAATTGTATAAAATATCAACGTGGGCTTGCAGTCAACAAACATCAGATGTTTATTATTTGAAGAGAGCAAGTTTGAATTCGTCGATGTATGTAAAGCCTTGCTGAAGTAGGGCCGGGTGCTGTCCAACTCGCTCTGGCCTGAGGGATCAGAGGGTGAAATCCGTTCTCGCTTAATTCAATATTGATGTAACAGGCGGGCGGCGAAGCGGCGTGTCACATGTCACACGCTCGCAGATCGCCGCTATTAGCCTGTCGACGGCGTGGCGGAGCATATGGCGCGCCGCATGCAGCACGAGGAATATGCTTTTAAATGACGTCCTCGTTAAGAGCGTCGACCAACTTTCACAGCGCTCATTAGTTGGCGGCCGAATTAATAACGCCTGCGAAATTGCGAGAGCGAAATCACGCAAAAAAGTGGACTGCTACAAAATGGAATCACTCCTCGTTCGCGCAGGTGGAAATACAGACTGGGCAGCTACAGGTGTGAAACTGTGCGATTTATTGCTTAAACTAACATTTCATTATTAAACTTGGAAAAATAATTTTATCTGCATTTCGATTATTTGTTTTTCATTAAAACGAATTCAGCACAATACATCTCCTAAATATATCTTCATATCAGGAAGTTAGAATATAAAATATAATCTAAACATGTTTTTAAGCCAATATTATAGTAAACTTTACTTGAAATGTTAAAATATTTTTGAAAATGGCTTAAATAACTGCCTTAGAAGAATTCCATCATATTACTTAAAATAAATCTCAGTGGGTTTAACGTTTATATTATTATTATTATAGATTATGTTTATCACACAGTTGTGTACAAAAGTGATACAGACTAGGACCTCTATAATTAATGTTTCGAAATTTAATATATAATCTCATGCCTTTCACGATGGCATTCTTAAAAAAAGCTGTCATATTCGGCTTGTATCAAAAACATTATAAGCACTCTAAGTAAGAAGACAAGGTAACCTGGTTTCTTTTCCCGCTTACGAAAGGTAAAAGTTTTTTTTGTCTTTAATCAACTCTGTTGATATAAAAATTGCTACAGACTGCATGAGTTCTTGTGGTCAGTAAATGCTTATACCACCACCATAAAAAAGATTCCCTCATTTTTTCTTGCGCAAAAGGAATTATTTCACTGAAATCAGAGGTTGACAGACTGCAATACAGAAAGTGTTGAATGAGGTGCCGACGAAGATGATGGCGATTTTACCAACACTTGTTTTATTAAGTAGGCATGAACATCGTCTATCTGCATTCTGATGACTTGAATCAACAAGTTGATAGATTAAGACTTTGCATCATTATGGAAAGAGCAGGTGGCTACTCGCAGTAACTAGCTCGAACAGCTGAAACAAAGTGGCTGTAACAAGTGAGTCTGTGTAAAATGCCTTGAAAGTTGGATTCCTCAGCTGCCACTTTCGAAACTGTCTAGTCTGCACACAAATAGTTTCTGAATTACTTCATTCAGTACTTGTATTGATACTGCCAGTATACAAAGTTAAATTGAAATAGATTATATTTTTCCCAAGGTATTATATTAATCTAAAATGGCTGTATGTTCGCTTTCATGAAAATAAATTGTGACCCACTTAAAATATAACAATATACCTCACATACACATTAATTGCCAAATTCGGTGTAATGTGTTACTTTTTTTCCAAGTATACATAAAAATTTGATTTCTTCGTGTGGCGCTATCGTACAAAAGAGGCTTCGTGTTGGCATACTTGATGGCTGTAATAGATACTGCTAGCATATAAAGTTAAGTTGAACATTGTTAGCCTACATAAATTTGTAGATTTGGCATAATGAGAGAAAATGTTTATGTAGTCACAATTTTCAAAATAAGTGCCTGGCCTACTTAAAACATTCAAATTTACTTCGTACCACTTGTGCGCTTAATTTCGTAGCCATCGGTAGAATATTTCCCAAAATATGAAGGGAAAAAAAAACTTCATTTTTTTATGTCATGCTACCTTAAAGTGCCATAAAACGTGTATTATGCGTTGGCGTATATTATTTTTGTAATAGATTCTTTCAGAAAACGAGGTTTGGGAGAAGTTGGCAGAATGGTATGATAGATATAGCAAATAAAAATTAAACATTTGTATAACCGTAGTTCTGAAACAAATGCCTAATGAATTTAAACCCCATGTGTTAACATGGCCTACCATAGTATCATTTACGTACCCAAGCGGCCTAGTAGTTTAGTTTTTCATGTAGTGCTCTCATCGCAAATAACGGATCAACAACGATATCTATCGCTAAATTCAATAACTTCATGAAACACTGCTAAATTAGAAAATTTAGTTTAAAAAGGTTTAATTGTTCTCGAGATATGCCATAACACCTTAAATTGTTAAGTGTCCGCCATTTTGAGTAAAGCACCTGGCATGTTAGAAAAGTTTAATATTCGAATGTCCTTACTAATATGTGTACCGAGTTTCGTGAAATTAGTTCACATATTCAACATTTTTATGGAGACACACAGAAACACACACAGAATAACACACATACACACATACACAGACAGACAGAAAAACGATTTCACAAGCCTACCTTTCCTTCGAAAAAGGATAAAAAGTGGCATCTTCGGTTATGTGCAATAAAGGAAAACATGGAGATTGAAGGAAAATAATCTAAGGCTTTGACTTTGTAGCATAGTTGAACTACGTAAATTTAATAAACTGTGTAATGTATTCCACGTCGCATAACACGTAGAATCGTTCGATCCGAAATATCTGACGATTTCCGCTAGTTGCTATTGAAGTCGACTGAACGTGACTTTAGTATCCCTTTTTNGGTTATGTGCAATAAAGGAAAACATGGAGATTGAAGGAAAATAATCTAAGGCTTTGACTTTGTAGCATAGTTGAACGACAGTCCCGGAAGGGGAGGAGGTCGGAGTAGCCCGTATTTCTCTGAGGGAGAGGCTACTCGGCCTGAGGGCTGAGCTGTGTGAGTTGGAGCATGAGGCTTATCATCTCGAGCATCTGATTGGGGCTGTAGATGCTGCACTAGAGGGCCGGTCACCTTTCGACCCCATTGATGTATGGTTCCGGACGGTCTTTGACATTACTTCTAAGGTCAGACCTCTACCTGAGGCTCGAGCATGTCCGCCGGCAAGATCAAGGAGAGAGCAAAGGAGGCAGGAGTATGCCTCGGTACAATATCTATGGCGAAGGGATCGAGCCAGGGCGGCTGCGAGAGTTCTTGGGGACGAGGAGGCTGAGTGGTGGGCAGACCCGTTTTCATCCGGTGAAGGCCTTGATGAGCAGGAAATAGATGAATACTTAGAAGATCCTAAGTCTATCGGGGGGGACATCCTGTTGGAGGAAGTTGAAAAGTCTAAGATGAGGGGAAGTTCTTCCCCGGGACCAGATGGGATCAGCGTTGGTGTATGCGACGTGTAATGTATTCCACGTCGCATAACACGTAGAATCATTCGATCCGAAATATCTGACGATTTCCGCTAGTTGCTATTGAAGTCGACTGAACGTGACTTTAGTATCCCTTTTTTGGAACACTTAAACACCTCGCCACAATACACTGTCGAACACAAAAGTACCGAGCACTGCCGAGTCAAGCCAAAGTACTTGATTCAACATCCCATGTTTTATCATTTGAAATACACGGTGCCACAGGGAGGAAAAATTAATTAACGGAATGACCTGTCAGATGATACCAATAGAAACCTTAAGTAATTTGCGGTTTTCAGGAGGAAATACAAGTCTACAATATTAACAGCACAGCTTGCTGAGTTATCGGGTTAAATTAAATTTTAGTGTCAGTTCTACGACTTGTTTGAATTNTAAATTAAATTTTAGTGTCAGTTCTACGACTTGTTTGAATTCATGTTGATGAAGTAATATTTATTTATTTGTAATTTTTCTTACAGAATAGTTTTCCTTTACGACACGTACATTTGCAANCTTAAGTAATTTGCGGTTTTCAGGAGGAAATACAAGTCTACAATATTAACAGCACAGCTTGCTGAGTTATCGGGTTTAATTAAATTTTAGTGTCAGTTCTACGACTTGTTTGAATTCAAGTTGATGAAGTAATATTTATTTATTTGTAATTTTTCTTACAGAATAGTTTTCCTTTACGACACGTACATTTGCAAACCGACCCGTGCCTAAATTTTTCGTGTAAAAAAAATGTAATTAATAAATGTAACTAAAATTTTTATTTATGATAGTGGCAAAAATTCCAAATACCAAATAAAGTTTAATGAATTTCTACTGTCGTCTGCCTACTATTATACTACTGGTCGGAATTATTTTCTGTATTAAGAAATAAGTGTTGATCATACACATGAGGCAAACTGCTTTGCATAATCGTCGGTCCCTAACAGCGAGGTTATGATTCTTAGCATGGAGGCTGCCAGACGTGCACCATTCTCAGAAATTCATCTAGTCGTAAAAATTTACTACCTTGGAGGGGTGTATGCCCACACAAGTGCTGATGTCCACCTAATGTGAAAGTACAAAATGTGTTTATAAGATCTGGCATTTGTGAAGGCAGGATGCCACTATCCTGGTGATTCGAACATATTTTATATGTCATAGTGTGAAAAATTGCCTGTAAGATTATTTTTCTGTCTCACTCGTATATTCCAAATATTGACTTAAAAGCACCTGTATATTTTCAACTTCAAAATTATTAGTTCCAGCATTTTCACGATAGCTCCTTTTCCTTTTCTTATATTTGATAACACAGATATTGAGAATAACTGTGGCACTAAAAATTGCAGTCATAGAAATGCGTTTAAGTTTTTATTAAGATTTTTTGGTGAATTGATGCATCTAAAACGTTTAAGAAAGTATACTTTATAGATACACATATGTTATTGCTATTGCAGGTAATGTTAAATAATACATAAAGTTACTGATAATTTATGAGCCTACTTTCCTTTGCATGGGTGCAAATAAATTTTAGTGAAGTTCTTAAAACTATGGATGGTAGGTAGGGGTTTACGTCTTATTGAAAGCAATATCATTAGAGATGAAACCAGAAAGATGTGAAACATTACCAAGACAATTAAAACACACGAGTGATTTACCTGGGCTTCGAATTCAGACAAACTACTAAAACTAATGTTGCTTGCAATCCACTGCATCACGGAGGTAGGATTCTGAGCATCAACTTCTGATGTAATCAGTTTAACGTTTTGAATGATAGGGCCCACTAACCTGAAATATTTAAATGGCCATCATTTTGAAAACAGGTGTCTGAGCAACTAAAAACCCATAAGTTTACATAGCCTACCATAACGCTACTTGTGTGAAAAATTTGGTGGAAATTGGTTGATTGTTAAACAAGATATGGCATAAAAACCTATATTTTTTCAACAGGGAAATCCTTTAAAAACGGCATAAAAAGAGTTTCTGTATGTGATGTTCCTAATTGACGTTATCAGGATAAAATTTTTGATTGAATTTCGTTATATTGTTAAATAGATATGCCCAACATATCTAAATATTTATATGGCCACCATTTCTAAAATCAATGTCTAGCACTATTTAAATCATGTAACTTTACATGTTCTCCTGTAGTTGCAAAAATTTTGATTTTATTTGGTTTAAACTAAGGTAGGCCATGTAAACATATAATCTTTGAGATTGTCAGAACCATCATTTTTCAAAATTTCAACCATGTAAACATTTAAGATTAATAATAAAAACTGTAGTTAAACCAAATAAACTCAAAATTTTTGCATGACCGCCATTTTGAAAAATACATGTTTCATTAAGTTTAATTACTTACATTTACCTTTATAGTATTACTTACGTGCCAAATTTGGTCTAAAATTGGTTTATTGGTTTCCGAGATATAACGTAAAAGCGTTATTTTTTCAGGTTGCAATAGCTCCCAAAATGGCAGACCGACAGCAATATTCACTTTTGAATGCAATGCTTACACCTTGCGCTGTCAGCATACAAAATTCGGTTTAAATCGGTTAAATAGTTTCCAAGATATGAACTCCTAAATTTTTTTAATTGCCGCTATTTCGAAAGTAAGTGCCCTGAGTGGTCGAAAACTATAAACGTCAGGTGTCGTTCCTTTGTACTACATGTGTATCGAGTTCCCAAACCCATTCCGAAACTGCAATATTTAATTCAAAAATTTCTTGTAAGTTTGCTATTGATTATGTTTCAACAGATAAACAGGAGAAAGTAATATTACGCTTTAGTGTTTCAACTATTGCAAATCAGGCAAAGAACATCACAAAAATATACCTAACAACTAACTTATGTTATATTGAAAACATTTTTAATGTATTTTATTTTCATTTGTACTTACCAGCCGACATTATGATGTTATAATCTATCTCACAATATCTTCTGGGGGGAAATATATTTAAATAACCCCATGAAAAAATGATGAAAGCACAAATATAATTTTTCCCTCCAATTAATTTATTGATAGTATGGTGGGCCTTTATATGTCTGAATTAAATGTTATAGCACAATCATCTGACGAATAGAAGATGTCTGTTGACAATTCTTTTTGAAAACGTTAACCCCTATGGAATTCTAAATAAGCTTATTTTTAAGGGACATTGATACAAACTGGTTACATTTTGTATCAAGCAGAAATATAAGTGAATATTCTTGGAAAAAAAATCAAATGTCTAACCAAACTATAGTGATTTAAAGGCAGAGGCTTAAATGACAGTCAGGCCAAATTCACCTGGCTGTAAAGTCACTAGGTATACAATTTACTCTGCCAAAAGCATATGTGTCGAAGTTATTAATTTACATTAAAGTTTCTTGG
The DNA here is from genome assembly GCA_002778355.1 of Clitarchus hookeri. NCBI lineage: Eukaryota > Metazoa > Arthropoda > Insecta > Phasmatodea > Phasmatidae > Clitarchus > Clitarchus hookeri. The sequence continues at coordinate 96,834 of NQII01007033.1, read as the reverse complement.
ATCAATCTTCTGTCACTTTAATACTACATACGGAAATATCACTTGTCACACCATTTCGTGCTAAAGGAATTTTAGGTAAAATGACGTTTACTTCGGAAAGTTCTTTAGGGTATGCAGTCAAACCAAACAAACTTTATTCCACACTCATCATATTCCCAAGAAGCCAACTTCCGCGGTGTACAGTCGGTTGGCATGTCAAATCAAGGTACAAAAGTCCGAGGCTTTGAATATTAGGAGAAGCATAGATGAGTGTCCCCAATTTAATGCATAAATTGGTCTGGCCTTTGATGTGTTAGCCAAACCCCATCCGGCATACCGGCATAAGGGGGATGTATCAATGAACGACAATTAAAATATTACATCAAGCACTCAAATCACCACTTCTTTTGTATGTGGCTGGGTCAAAAACTAAATGTTTTTACGACCGAGCTTTACTGAACTGGTCGATCTCTACTTGTGTTTATTATGAGTGGCGAGTGATATAGGCATCTGACTTAATTGCAAAAAATGTTTAGGTTGTTTTGTAAGAAAAATATAAATATAAGGTGGGATAATATTATGAAATATATGCTGTGTTGCGTGAGATGAACACGAACGAGAGACTTCCTGTTCATTCTCTCCGCGTGTTTGATTTGTGCTTGGAAAAAGGCTTACCTATCAGCGAGTGGTGATTTATTTCCTCAGTACAGAAATATGCCGATCACACAGAGAAAAGTTTATGTTATTGCAATACAAAAATTATTTTTGAGACTATGCTTTAAACATTTATGTTGTAGTAAAAATAATAGTGTTGTGACAAAGTTAAAAATGTTAACCATGTACAAAGTCAAACATTACTTTAACGCAAGTATACTTTTGAATTGTTAATGTTGAAAACGCCTCCAAGTAATATTCCTGTTATCGATACTTCTATTGCACTAAAAATAACAAGAAGAGCAAAATATTTTGTGTTCCTGCGACATTAAACAGGTTAAACCAAAACCAGTTTACACAGACTCGGCGTTGTAAAATGGCAGATTGTAGTGGACAGCTATAACCTCTTAAAATGATACCAGTTGACGCTTGCCGCATTCTGAGTATTAGAAGCGCCGCTGTCGCCCCACCCCCTACTTAAACCAGTGTAGGACCCCCAGTACACATGTGCCACAGGACATGTGCCGCGAGGCTAGGCCTGCTCCAGGGGGGAGGGGGGAAAAGGCAGTTAACACATGCCGAGGAAATTCCGAGGTAAGCAATTCGCCCACGAGGGAATTAAGACACATGCCAAGGCGGGCAGCGGCTAGAATATCGTCGACCAACCCTGAAGGTGAGATAGGCGGGAGAAAAGGGCTGAGAGTGTTTGGCAGTATTGCTGCACCCACTCCCCCTCCCCAAGCAATACGCATGAGATCATGGAGACGTGCCGATGTAATGCAGCGGCTACCCCTCCTCCCCCCTTTTCCCGAGGAGACCCGTGGAAAAATGCTGACGGGGTTGACATGTGGAGGATGCCAGGAGGGGAGTTAAGAATCCTGGCATGTGGAGGNACCCGTGGAAAAATGCTGACGGGGTTGACATGTGGAGGATGCCAGGAGGGGAGTTAAGAATCCTGGCATGTGGAGGGAGAAGTTAGTTGTTCAGAAGCCTCGCCGCGGGGCGAGGTAGACAGTTGCACAATGCCGAGACGCGAAGTGAGTCAATCGAGTGAGCCATGTAGTGCTGTCGGTCGAGGCCGGGGAGCGGTGATGTAGAGTCAGTCATATCACCACACCGGGATGCAGAGTCGGTGTTGGAAGTTCACGCCGAGAGGCGGCAGTCGGGTGGGGGCTCACCAGAAGCACCATGTCGGGACGAGGGAGTCAGTCAGTCGAGGCCGGGGAGCGTACCCCAGCAGAGTCAGTGATGTAGACCAGTTGTAATGTAGCGCTGGAAGGCGGCAGTCAGGTGTAGGCTCGCAAGGAGCACCATGCCGGGATGCGAAGTGAGTAGTTGTGCGACGCTGAGAGCAGGAGTCGAGTGGTGGCCTCAATGAGAGAAGAGTCAGGCAGTCATATCGTGGAGTCGTCGAGGAGAGAATCCGGAACAGCCAGTCATGGAGAGCCGTCATCGAGGCCGAAGGGTCAGCCCAAAGCAGGAAGCCAGCTATACTGAGCCGACAGCCCATGAAAGGCCGCCCAACTTTCCAGACATCAACCTACTGCCGGAACACCCAGAACTACAAATACAGCTAAGTACCAGCATCGTCACTCAAGGGACATTCCCCGATGCCTAGCGTTCCCCTGCAGCATCGGAAGCAGTAGCATGAGTACTTTAAGCCGCCCTTAAGGCTCCCAACTCACAGGGCACCATCTCGGAGTTATGTATATGTGTGTTCTTTTAAACCAAATATATCGTGAACTGAAACACTGAGTGACTACATTATTGTTTACCCTCAGCAGTCAAGGCAACCATAGTCTGTGCCTGGTAAAGGTAACTCGTTCCTTACTAACCAACCTGTATCCCACTGGTGGCGAGTAGCATCACAGTGTATTTAAATTTTAAAACATGTGTGAGAGCTAAATATAGTTTAGTCCAGCTATCAAGACTTTGAAAGCAGTTTACGTGTGCCAATTATTCATACAGTTATGAGCTTGCAATCATGCGATCGCATTTCCCACAAAAATAACAGCGGTATTTGGGACACGAGCCGAGCACCAGAACCACAACACAAGGAACCTCCTCAAACAGGGCGGAAGGCCTTGCAGTGTGTTAGTCAACACACGTCCAGTATTAATGCAGGCGTCGCGGGGGACCCGGTTCTGTGTTTTATTGTTCATGTTCCACTATCTTCCTAAATGGCCAGTTATTAGATTATCACTATTAAATGGGTACATCACACACTGCGAACACGACAAATTGGTTTTAAGTCGGCAAAATGTTTCCCGAGGTATAATGTATATGCTTTATTTCTTAAATTTGCACTATCTCACAAAATGCCTGACCNTCGGCAAAATGTTTCCCGAGGTATAATGTATATGCTTTATTTCTTAAATTTGCACTATCTCACAAAATGCCTGACCAATGATATTATCGATGTCTAGATTTTGTGCTTTTATCATGCACAGCTAATGCATTTAATTTGCTTTAAACCTTTAGAATGGTTCCCAAGATATAACATAGGAGCTTTTTTTTTTCAAATGTCATGATCTTGCAAAATGACCTATCAAAATCATTATACGTTTCTTAATTCGATGCATACATCATGCACTCTCAACCTACAAAATTTAGTTCAAAAAATTGGTTAAATGGTTCCAAAAATATAATTGAAAACTTTTTTTTTTTTTCAGTTTGTGCTATCTTAAAAAATAGCGGATGGATACAATTATCACTTTCTTAAGGCAATGCTTATATACGCACTGTTAATGTTCCGAGTTTGGTTTAAATTGGCTAAATGATTTCCGAGATGTAACATAGAGGCCTAAATTGCAAAACTGCTGCCATTTTGAAAATATGTACCCGATAGGATTAAAAACCATAGATGTCCAATGTCCTTGCTAAATACTATATGTGGATGTAGTTTGGTTAAATTCGGTTACATAGTTTAAAAGTTATTACGGGGCACATATATTCTAGGCAGGTAACCAGGCGATTGCATACGGCCTGTATTTCCTTCGGAAGGTAGGCTCAAAAAAAATTTCTATTATTTTGTATTTTCACTAGGTAGTGTGTGCATTTTAATGACTACTGAATTATAAGTATGTTTATAACAACAGAGAATATTTTTAATGAATACCTTTATATATATATATATGTATATATATATTCTTACTTTGTATTTTTAATACCGCAAATGCAGATATTTATTTTGCGGTTTGCACCCTCCCTTCACCAAACTCTGCGCACGCCAATGTGTTAAAAAAACGTAACATGTGTAGTCCTCCATGTGCGTTGAAAGTATACTATTTCCATATGGAAAAATTGATGCAGTGTGTTAAACATGAAATGTAACAATGGTGGCAGCGCCTCACGTTTCTCTTTGCTCTACTGGCCTGATGAGGTGATTCCAGGCAGTATGAGCTATTTGGGATGAGTTGGACTTTTTCTGTGGGTCCTGAATTCGACACAGTATCATGACTCGGACATTTAACTGTGGGTCCTGTATGCGACACAGTGACTGGGAGTGTACCACGAGGGCACTTTCTTTTCCGACCTCCTTAGGGTAAGCTATTGAGTGCAGATTTAATTTCAATAAATTTAATTTATTTTATGTATATCCTTCTCCCGTATTTTATTACTTGTGTAAATAAGTAGTGGTACTATTTATCTAAATTTTAGGTTTTATTATATATTGAAGCAAATTATGTGTAAATTTGACCTAGTGTTATAGTACTTTCCACAATCTATCACTTTCCCAGTAATTTCAAATAATATTTAACAATTAAAAATAATTTAACGTATGCACACACAGCACACAGACAATACACAATATAGGAGATTAGAGCAAAGAATTAGTTAAATTCATACATCGATTCCTAATTTCCAAAAAGAAATAGAATATAAATATTAATATTTTGTCTGTCACTATGTGTTGAAATAAATAATATTATAGAAAATCAGCTTTTACTCGCGGCTTTGCTCGCGTGGTTATAGTAACAAACTTATAGGGAGAAATAACGGTATTTGTTAGTAGACAGACACTGATCATAAGATTCATAAGCACAGAACGGAGCACTAACAATGTCAATTTTTGGTGCTAGAATCGCTCTTTTACATAGGCACTGGTGGTCATTTATATTTCTTTGTAGATCTGGGTAAACGCTAGCAATCAGTTCCGTATCACTCTGCACCAAATTACTAAAATCCCCCATTAGTGACACAAAGCCCTCGGCATCTGTTTCTAACCGACCATCTCCAATTTTTAATAGTATATCAGCATAATGTCCTGTATCAACGTCATTGTAGAGGTGCACTCTCATATTTGTCGTCAAACTGAATTTTCTTGACATTTTCCCAAAAGCTTGACGACTTGAGACATGCTTTGATATCATCTGCAGGTGTAACCCTCTGAATCACCGGTAGAGTTTGGCGGAAGTCACTAGCCAGTAATACAACCATTCCTCCCATAATGTCTGTATTGTTTCCTATATCCTGTAGAGTCCGGCTTAGGGCCACTATCGCTTTTTTTGTGTGACATTGTGCTTTCGTCCCACACTAGCAACTTACATTGACGCAGCTATGTACCCCGAGCACTATTTTTAGTAATAACACTTTCCTGAGGGAATGAGATATTCTTTCGGGATAAAAATTAGCATATGTCACTTTCCGGCCCTCCAACTATCTCGGTGCAAAAAATCACGTCGATTCGTTGCTCCGTTGCAGCGTGAAAGAAGGACAAACAAACAAACACACTTTCGCATTTATAACATTAGTTACGATTACAAACAGAATTTTGTACGGCTAGGCATACTCTATAAAATAATACAGACAAAAGAGGAAATAAGTTTGTAAAATTATTTTGCATGTCTAATGTCATTGAAAAGTGGGGCGCTATGTAAAAATATTAAAGCAAATTTTATTGATTATAAGTACAATGTACGAATTAATCTTTGTAAGTTTCAGAGCGGCCGAGATACAGCAGCCACGCGCGTGAAACAAACATACAAAAGCCATGACGTCACGCCACGCGTCACCAGACCTACAATTACTGTGGGGGGGGGGAGCCGGCGGGACAGCTGTCAGTGCCGACGTCATTCGCTGCAACGCGATGCGACAACGCGCGTTTCAATACAAGTAACAATGACACAGTTTACATTCTTTCCACACCACGTAACAGAGTTCACGTTTCCTAGTTCACTAAAGTAATCACACACGCCTGCCCGGGACAAACAGGAGAACAAACAAGGCACACGCCGCGCGCGAACTTTCAACACAGATAATGATGCAGAGTATTTCCTAACCATTGTCAACAATCCGGCGATCTGCAGATCATACAGCAAAATATCAAGTGATTTGATTATTATTTAAATACTAATAGTAAAAATAAATAACAAAAGCCTCTTAGGTAAATGTTGCTAGCAACACGAATTTCAATTTAATTTTAAAAAACCACTTCAAATTCATAAAAATATATTAATGTATAATGTATAACTAACACAGGTGCAATGTAATTATTTTATCTTTTGAGTTGACTCAGTACCATAATGAAACCAAAAAAAAAATATTGATAACAAATAAAATAATATATACATTATTGTTTACCAAAATAATATTTTGTATTATAAAATACTCTAAAATATATTAAAATGTGTTAAATAACTTGAAATTACTATTAATTATATTATTTTTGCATTATTGTTTTATTATTATTATTGCATAAAGCAAGTATGAAAACTTAAAAATTTTTATTACACATATACATATTATTTGAGAAAAAGTTTACCACTGCTTTATTATATGTTTTTAAATCACCATAGATGTAAGTTAATTTAAGAATACCTTTCAATCCCTCTTTCTGTATCGAAACGTAGTTTGAAAAGTAGCTGCACTTTCATTTTCAATTTTGACATTTATATTAAAGTAATATTGGTAATGTAAACATAACGTGCTACGTTTCTACACAAATTCCTTCTACATCCTACTGTAGTGACCTCACATAGGTTAAGTGATTAAGTATAGTTAACATAGTTAACACGACATATAGATGTTTGTAAGATCAACATAAGAATCGTTATTTGTTGTGCACTGGCACGGTTTAAATTGTAATTTCTCTTTCAGGATATATTAATTTTCTGTGTACAAACACAATATTATTTTACCGGAGGGAGCTATTGCAGAATAATGTTTGCACTTTAAAACATATTGTTTTTTTGTTTCAGCATTGACGTTATATTTCAACTTTATTAGTTCAAACATAATACAGTGATTGTGTAAAGCCATGTTTTAAATAGGGTATGCATAACCTCAAGAGGGTGTGGCGTAACCGCTCAATCTGAGCGTTGCCACTGTCACGAGAAAGAAGCACACTTGCACGCCACAGCGGAAACCGAAGTTGGACTCCTACTTGCCGCAGTGTACACTCAGCACAGCACACGAGCCACCCTACCTTCTTACGCCCTGCAAGAAAAAAGCCTGTGGCAGTTCCTCAAACACTTTCCCACTAGGTATATTCTTCCTTGCGGATAATTACCCTATCGTAGCGAAGAGGAATTCGCCCTTATCATTTTCCTACTACCAGCTGAAGATGTCCGAATTAAAGGCCAAAATAAATATTCACATGACCTCCGTCCACCATGTGAGATGAGGACATCTCGTTTATCAACACAGAGGACACTGTCGTGAGCTTGCAATCAGGCGATCGCATCCCCACGAACATGACAGCGGTATTCGAGACACGAGCCGAGCGCCAGGGACCTCCTCCCACGGGGCGGAAGGCCTTGCAGTTTGTTAGTCAACACGCGGCCAATATTAAGGCAGGCAGCGCGGGGGACCCGGTCCTGTGTCCTTGGGTGCCGAGATGACGACGCCAGGAGCTGGAGTGTGCGTACCGCCTTAACACGTCCGCAGGCATCAGCCTCCAGAGCCGTGAGTCAGGCGAAGACGTTCTGTTTAAAAAGCATGAAACTAAGTTATGCTCCATGGTGTAGTTCAATTATATGNCCGCCTTAACACGTCCGCAGGCATCAGCCTCCAGAGCCGTGAGTCAGGCGAAGACGTTCTGTTTAAAAAGCATGAAACTAAGTTATGCTCCATGGTGTAGTTCAATTATATGTAACTGTTAGTATCTCATTGAGCTCCTTCGTTTTAAAATATATTTCAGGACGAGTTGTAGCTAACTAATGTTTAAACAATACAAAGATAACCTAACCGATCTACTTCGTTCTGTCTCTGAGAACTACGCATCCCCTTAATAATTAAATGTATAATTTAAACTAAACATGAAAATATTAACAATATATTTATGTGCCATAAATTATTTCCACTTAACGAAAGAGAACTGCCGTTTATCGTTATTTCCTATAGAATACCGAGAATATAAAACGCAATAACACAGGTTGAGATAGAAGAGATGGGTCCCAACTCTCCTAACTCAGGGGTAGAGTGGCCGACTTGCAGTCGGAAGGTCGGGAGTTCGCGCCCCTGTTTCCCCGTGGCAGACCATCAGTTCGCATGTCACGCACATGTGTAGTGTGAATTTGTCATCAGCTCGGTCTATCTTGAGCTCGTCTAACGTCAGACTTACACACTGTCATAAAGTCACACACGGTGTGTCTGTCGATATGTCTACTATAAAGTGAACTTTAAAGAAAAAATCGTTGGTGAGGCTTCAGGTTCCGTAAAGTGGAGAACGTTAAGCACTCAAGGCATGGGTTCGGTTCGCCTTCTGTCATAATATTTTCTTTCGTTGGTAATATTTATTTTTGTAACGAAGTTATTGTACTTAATTTACTTTCATTGCAATGTGTTTTTAAAGGAAAGAAATTACAAGAAAATGTTTTACACAAATGTAAATATCAATTTAACACAAAATTTGTTTTGCCGCAACATAAACACCGCCTTAATGGTGACAGAACTGTAGGGAGGTAATATTGTTACAAAAGTGCTTAATGGTATATTTACATTAATAGCTGAACTTTATATTACTTTAACAGCAACATTAGTTACTGACGGTTCACAGATAACAAAAAATCACTGTTGTAGTAGCATTAATACTGTTGTCACAATATTAGACTTTTTTCTGTGCNTATAAACCTCACGGAGCCCGAGACCTTTCCAACGAATGCAAAACCGTGGAAATCGGTTCGTGCGTTCTGGAGTTATGGCGTCAGGAAGGAAAACCCGACTTATTTTTATATAGTAGATTAACAGCAACATTAGTTACTGATGGTTCACAGATAACAAAAAATCACTGTTGTAGTAGCATTAATACTGTTGTCACAATATTAGACTTTTTTCTGTGCNCGGTTCACAGATAACAAAAAATCACTGTTGTAGTAGCATTAATACTGTTGTCACAATATTAGACTTTTTTCTGTGCAGTCGATGCTGGTTTCAAAATGTAGGCAGGTTGTCATACAAATGTGCGTCGAAGACAGCAGACACGGACTTGGCGCGAATGATTTGAGAAGAACTCACGGGAATGGAATATCCTCCGTGGACGGACCAGATGAAAGGTGTTTGCGATTGATGAAGTCATCGTCAGGAATTGACCGTCATCAGAAATCATTTTCCCTGGTGGAGGAATTCGCTATGTTGTTTGAGACATTTTCAGTGGCGGCCAGTATAGATGGTAAGGTGCCCCCNTTATACAAAATATCCGTGGGATGCCGTGTAGATTATAACTCATAAGACCGAAATAAGCTACGAAATTCTGGCATAGAATTGCATATAAGACAGTAAATAAATATATTCTTTATTATTTTACTTTTGATACCTCTAATCAAAAAACGTAATCAATGCATAAATTGAATATACGTTTATTGTAAAATATTAATGATAATATTTTGTTATGGTTTAGTAGGCTAATATATCTAAGTAAAAAGCTGAAAGAATATCCCGTAGCTACACTGTAAAGCTGGATCATTTTTTCAGTCAGTAAAATGATGAGAATCAATTTAAATTAATTTATCAAGCGTCTGCTACCTGATGACGTCCAAACCAATGTACAGGAGTAAAAACCACAGTTATGTCTGCGAACACAATAGTATAATTAAAACTGTTTATAGTATGTCAGTAACGCAATAGAAGCAGTGTTCACTGATCAGTGGTATACGCTTTCCCATATTCCGAGCAGTTTACACTGTCACAGTTCAAGAACTATAGCGCTGTCACATCGAGTTTGATAAAGAAATTAGTTCTGAAGCAATACATTTATCTGGTGGTATACCTGATGTAAAGAAAATGTTGAGTTATTTCATTGCTCAGAAAACGGCTTTACATTCTTACTTTTTCGTAAAGGCGATTAATACCTACCATTACAATTTATATTTATAAAAATTTTATTAAAATGTTGAAATATATTTAATATAATGTGTATAATGTATCCTAATTAAGAACATTTTTATCACCNAAAATTTTATTAAAATGTTGAAATATATTTAATATAATGTGTATAATGTATCCTAATTAAGAACATTTTTATCACCGTAGTGCTAAACGTTTGCGGTAAGTTTAATATTTCCGCTGCGCGCTATTATCGCAATGATATAAGAAACATTTTTTTTTATTGTTAAAATTAATTGTGNAAAATTTTATTAAAATGTTGAAATATATTTAATATAATGTGTATAATGTATCCTAATTAAGAACATTTTTATCACCATAGTGCTAAACGTTTGCGGTAGGTTTAATATTTCCGCTGCGCGCTATTATCGCAATGATATAAGAAACATTTTTTTTTATTGTTAAAATTATTTGTGTTTTTAGATTAATTTTAATATACCTGACCCATAATCATTAGATTTCAATTTACGAAGAATTCGTATCACAAACTTACCTTACATTTACTTGTACGTAAAACTGTATGCAACATAAAATGTATACTTCTGCATATCCTAAAATGTTAAGAATAATGATGACAAATATCATGTACGGCAATGTATACTGTGTTAATGTTTAATGCATCACCCTTTTTCTTCTGTCGCATAACTACACAATAACTTCCCATAATGTTGATACCCTGTGGTGGTTATCGAAAAAGTGTCAGTCGTGTTCGCAGTTATTCCTACGAATGCTGCGCCGACTACCATTAGGGAATAATGCCCCGACTACCATTAGGGAATAATGTATGTGTTAGAGCCTGGACCACTAACCGTGGCGCGAAGCGGAGCAAGTTGTGTTTCTGCTGCACATAACGATTGTTGGCGTATATTCACGTCGCTTAGAACATNGCAGTTATTCCTACGAATGCTGCGCCGACTACCATTAGGGAATAATGCCCCGACTACCATTAGGGAATAATGTATGTGTTAGAGCCTGGACCACTAACCGTGGCGCGAAGCGGAGCAAGTTGTGTTTCTGCTGCACATAACGATTGTTGGCGTATATTCACGTCGCTTAGAACATTCCATCAAAACAGCGAGTGTGTAACGAAAAAACGCGTTCTGCAAACCACAGAAACTATTTAAGTCACATGCATCTGCCAGTAGCATTATGCTGGCCTCATTTCTCATTTTTTGATACTGAACAAATGTATTTTTAGCTGACTTCAAAGAGTCAGATGTTATCACAATGTCAACCTCTAATACAAACGGTATCTGCAGTCTCTTAAACAGAGAGACGCTTGTTTGAATTCCTACGAGCACGTCTTCTAACGACACCTAATGCATATTTGATTACGAGCAAGTGTTATTGTTTTTTTTTTATCGATCACACACCTAGTAATATGAAGGTTATTTTGTCTTAAATAAGGCAGTCAATATGGTTATATTTGATCATATCTCATATATCTTATACCCACAATATACAGCTATTAACTCTGTCTTACCAACTAAGTCCTTGGTGTATATTCTAGGTCATAAAATTCTAAGAAAATTATCAAGTACACAGTTTTACTCCGAAGTTAACGAAGATAGTATCTTCCAAATAAAAATCAGTTCTGCCTCTAAACTCATTTATAAACTGAACAAGGTTTTAAATAATTTAGCGGGAAATTTTATAATATAGAAATACTTGAACTGGAGAACGTGAGTTGTTCCTCAACTTATATTCGAGCGCATAAAAGGCGGAGGCGATTTCAAAGGACAGTCTCCTGAAAGGACTCTAGTCTTTCTCCGAAATTTCTTGTCTCTGGGCGACACTTTGGAGAGGCCTGGTGTCATGTGTCTTGTGAAACTTCAAAGACGGGAAAAGAACAAACAAGATCCTAGTTGTATATAATCTCTGCAGGAACAACGCTTTGCCTCTGGTATTGAGACGTATGAAAATTCCGATATTTGCCAGATAAAATTTCAAGAATTCAGAACACATATAAAAATATTTCATTTTTGATAACAAGTAAGTTAATTTTTAATTAAACCTCTGACAGTATAAATTAATTCACGACACAACTTATGTAACATTATTGCATAATGGAATAATCAAATACAAAAATTCGTGTACATAGATAGTCCTGCATTGCGTTGTAATAAAGACGGTTACTTATACCCATTGTTCAATGAGAGAGTTTTACAAGCGGTGCGAGAAGAATTTTTCATGTNTGTAATAAAGACGGTTACTTATACCCATTGTTCAATGAGAGAGTTTTACAAGCGGTGCGAGAAGAATTTTTCATGTGACACTAAATATGGTCTTTATCTCCAGATAAAAAAAAACTTATAACTAAATCTTTATTAGCAAAGAGTGCCGTCTGCGTTCCTTCGAAAATTCCTCTCGTTACAACTGTTTGCCTCGTGTGCAAATGTTCAACCTGTGATAGCATAATTTATCATATAAAGGTGGCCAGTATACTCACTGCAATCCTGTGCAATTGTCTTCTAACTACGGGCAGTGTGGAAGGAGTAAACTGCTTCATTGTCCCTCTATTCGTACCCTTCTTTCCTTTCCTCTTCTTTCCCTACTCTGCAATACAATTCTACAATAATCACCACAGTTGTTAATTCATTTATATCCCTGTACCAACATTCTTCATTTCCAACTCATTTGCACCTGTTACTAAAGATTTAGTTTTTAAGACTTCAAAGAGCAAATAATTTTTGTTGCCTAAGGTAATTAAAAATGCTTTTGCTTACTATGCCTACTATATGGGAATTATATCTGGTCTGTCTATTTGCGTCTTGATTTATCACCATAAAACTTAATATATACACAAATTTCTCAGAAGGCGTAACATAACTGTGTGTGCCGTTTAAGAAAGCATAAGACATGTAAGAATCGAAGTGGATTCCACTGATACCAATGTTACAATCGTACTCGACAGTGCAGTTGTGTAACTGATGTTGCTACTCCTGACAGAACTGCGTCCAGCGTAGACGATTGTCCATACGGAGATGGCGATTAATTTTGCGTACAGAAAAACGCATTGCAGTTAATTTTTAAAACTTAATTACAAACGTTGTTGCATATTTAACATTATTGTAAAACAGAGTTTGTCTTATTACAATGTTAATGCAAACAGAAATTGAACGCAGAATGTCTCTATGAGTATCCTGAGATGTCCTCAAAGGGTACGTTCCCACAATGTGCAGAACTATTTGATTAAGAGCACTCATCAGGACTTTACTCTATTCCCTACACAGGTGACCTGAAAATTCATCAGTTTTACCCTCAAATATAAGATCAAGTTCGGTCCTTCAGTCTACGTGACCAAAATATTTTCATTAAGATGACTAAAATAACAAGTATAAACAACTGGGTGCCATTCTAATAACTTACTTTTTTTAGCAGTAAATTGATCATTGTCTATAAAAACTATTATATCTCCAAACAAAAATATTTTCTAATCACCTCTTAATCAATATTTGTTATTAATAATGTTAATTTTCTCGGAATTCGGTTTTCCAAGTTTATCTTACAAATCTTTGTTTCCAGTGGTGTATCTTTTAAAAATTATGTAATAGTTTTTTTAATACTCTATTTCATAATGGTAAATTATAAAANTTAAGATGACTAAAATAACAAGTATAAACAACTGGGTGCCATTCTAATAACTTACTTTTTTTAGCAGTAAATTGATTATTGTCTATAAAAACTATTATATCTCCAAACAAAAATATTTTCTAATCACCTCTTAATCAATATTTGTTATTAATAATGTTAATTTTCTCGGAATTCGGTTTTCCAAGTTTATCTTACAAATCTTTATTTCCAGTGGTGTATCTTTTAAAAATTATGTAATAGTTTTTTTAATACTCTATTTCATAATGGTAAATTATAAAANATTTCCAGTGGTGTATCTTTTAAAAATTATGTAATAGTTTTTTTAATACTCTATTTCATAATGGTAAATTATAAAATATAAATGTCGTACACAATGTTTTATGATATTTAATAAAATTTTATATTTAAATACATACTATTGCATTTTTAAGAGACAATGTTTACCTGGGATTGATAATTACAAACCTTCTAATTAACAAGTAGTTAACACCAGTTTTGAGGAGAAGATATCTTGCGTTTTGTAAGATCAGTTAAAGATTATTGTAGCAGAGAGACATGTTAAATTAAGTTAGAATTAGGATTTAAAGATTATTATGAGAAAAAAGGTGAATTTTATCTACAAAGAACTTTAAAACATGAAAAACGACATCGTTCATTGATACTCAGTTACCATAACTGAGATAGAAATCCCTGATCTCGCAATTCTGAGCTTCTAAGAAACTTGGTTTTCCTATGACTTTTAGCTAAAATTAAACACTATTCCTTTCAAAAAATATTCGTGCTCCAACGCAAAATCGCACAGTTCGCAATTAGAGATTTCTAAGAAACGGGGGGGAAACGGGAGATCAACTAGAAAACCCGCAGACCAGCGACATCGTCAGGCACGATTCCCACTTGCGAAAATCCGGTGTGACCTGGCGGAGATTGAACCCATTCGCTTTGGTCGGAGGCGAGCAGTCTAACTGCTCAGCCACCGTGGCCCCACTGAAATAAAGGATGTTGTAAATTGTGCTTACTTTAGGTAAAATAAGGTGAAATAATTTTTGGGTTGTTTTATCTCTTGCACCGTGCATTTTTAGAGTGAGCTAGTGATTTCGGAAATCTGCTCTGGAACTGACCAGGAACCCGCATTTTGAACTTACTATCGGTGACTGCGCAAAGAGGAATTGCCGCAAATATGTTTTGTGGTATCTTATGATAATGAGCTATCCAACTCTCACTTACAGTTTTACGTGAGATAACATGCAAGCTAGCAGCTACCTTGTTATAGCAAAAGTGTGTTGAGGACTGTCACACATATGACACCTGGGCACACAGCGCAGAGCGATTCCTTGGCTGCAATATGTGTGTTTCAATATTACAAGTCCCAGAGGAAAATTTGTTCACGTTGTTAAGAATGAGCGATCCCAAAGTTACATGTCATGGTATATCACTGGGAAAAATACACTCATTAAAAAAAATTGATTACCCAGGAAGTGCCATCGCAGGGGCATGTAAGTGGGTACAAGCAAAGGACACAGAAGTAAGTGTACAGAAAATATCAAAATATGAAACCACACCGAGCATGTATAGCAGGGGATCAAAACTTGCAGGCTGCACCTAGTAAGGTATTGGACCACCATATCACGGAGACAGGTGGCGATACGGTCGGGCATGGAGGCATACAGACGTCGAATGATCTCCCGAGGAATATCCTGCCATAAATGGCACTACTGACCCTCCAAATCCGTCACAGTTGCCGCTGGCCGAAGTTGTCATCCAATCTGTTCCCAAACGTCCTCGATTGGNACTGACCCTCCAAATCCGTCACAGTTGCCGCTGGCCGAAGTTGTCATCCAATCTGTTCCCAAACGTCCTCGATTGGTGAGAGGTCTGGGGATCATACTTGCCAAGGAAGCAAATTGACATCAAGAAGGCAAGCTAGAGATACCCGTGCTGTGTGAGGCCGGGCACTATCCTGCTGTAAAATGCAGTTGTCAAGCTGCAACAGGAAGGGGATCGCATGTGGTTGCAGAATTTCCTGTGCGTATGACCGCACCGGAATTGTTTCTTCAGTCACTACCAGTGAGGTGTGGGTATGGCAAGGAATGGCACACCACACCATGACACCTCTCGTTGGGGTGGTGTGCCGCTCTGCAATGAAGCACTTGCCAGGACTTCTCTAGACTCGAATTCGTTGATCATCTGTAATTAGACAAAACTGTGATTCATCACTGGACACCACTCGTCGCAAATTGGCCAGTTTCTGTGCTTCCTGTTTCCGGTAGAAGATCACACATGATCGGCGATGATCAGGTCGTAATGGTAGACGTCGTAAAGAACGCCGCGACGACAGATCCCGCTTTTCTAGCCGCCTGGACATGGTACTGGTAACACAGGCGTAATCCCAGCTGCGTGGCATATACCTGGGTGGTGCGCAGTGACGCTCGTAGAGTGTTACAACCTGTCGCACGATGAAATGCTCCTCCCCTCTGGTGGTCCTTCAGGATCAACACAAGTCTTCTCGATGGGTATGTGTTCCCACTGCATCCAACACCGACTCACAGTGTATGTAGAACGGTTCCAGTAGCTAGCAAAGCGCCGGAACGTCTAACCTGCCTTTCGAAGGCCGACGATGCGGCCTCTCGCAAACCCATTAAGCTGGGCAAAGGCTTGTCGAATGCGCTGTAGGGGCATGCTACGTGTTCAGTGAGCTTGTCTCTGAGGCTCATACGGCTACTAAGGCCTTATTCAGTGTCTTGCAGCGATGAATGATGGCGGGACATGTATTCCCCCGTAGTGGCTCATCCGCGCAAGCAAACCTCATCAAATGAAGAATATGACGATAGCGTGTGGTAACATTCGTTGTACTCGCACAATTCATTCATGATCAATTATTGTTGCGGTTCTGTTTCCACAGCTGGTGAAAAGGATCTCAAAATAATGAAAAGGCTTTGATACTAGATGTTTCGGCGTTACCCTACTTAATATTACCATATCCCGAAGAGTTTAAACGATTTAAAAATATGGTCAAATAAAAAATTAATGAGCATGTGTGACTACGCCCACATTGCTTTACACAGCGTATGCCACACTATGAAGTATTGCTCAAAAACTAACCATACTGCACGCACAGATAGCCAAAGTGGCGCAGAGCATAATTATGATATATTTTTCAAAACAGACCATGTTCCAGTGGCCTAAAATACAGGATGATCAGCAAGAAGTGGGACATCCATGTAGGGTAATGCATTACTGAACCCGGCGTAGCATCAATTCGATGAAAGTCTGGACTGCCTGGGGTGTCTCTGACCAAATTTTGTTCATCCGAGTTCTCAGTCCATCTTCATTTCGTTGGATTAGGAGGATAGTAACCGACGTCCAATAATGTCCCACAATTTCTCAATTGGCGAAAGATCGGGAGATCGAACCGGTCAAGGAATCTTTTCATCTTGCAAAACATTGAGGCCAATCATAGCTGTATGTGGCCGGGCCTTACAGTGTTGGAAAAGTGTGTTTGGGACGCCTTGAAGATATGGCGCTGCAAAGGGCAACAGCACTCCATCAACATAGCGGCGTTCCACTAATGTGACAGTACTGGAGGTGAGCGGCTGTTGTCACTGACAGCACCAGAAACCATGACCCATGTTGATGGGTTGTGCGACGCTCCACAACTAAAGAGGAATCCATCAGATTGCTACATCACTACCGACTACCAAAAGGTGAGACAGAAACATGTTTCGTATCTCAAAAATACACTGTTTCATTCTGCTGTTGTCTGCACAGAGAAAAGTTCAATATTGATGCAAGATAAACATTATTATCGAGGCATTTTATCAAACGTTTATATTAAAGTAAAAATAATAATGTGTTAATTTTATTTGAGCTTCAAAGTAATGCTGCTGCAACCAAATGTATTGCACTAAAATTAACATGAAGAACAAAGTATTTTGCATTACTGCGACATTAAATTAATTTCCAGCCAACACAAGTTTACACTGTATTGAAGTAAAATGTCGGATACAAGTGAGCAGTGAAATGAAGCCACTATANAAGAGGAATCCATCAGATTGCTACATCACTACCGACTACCAAAAGGTGAGACAGAAACATGTTTCGTATCTCAAAATTACACTGTTTCATTCTGCTGTTGTCTGCACAGAGAAAAGTTTAATATTGTTGCAAGATAAACATTATTATCGAGGCATTTTATCAAACGTTTATGTTAAAGTAAAAATAATAATGTGTTAATTTTATTTGAGCTTCAAAGTAATGCTGCTGCAACCAAATGTATTGCACTAAAATTAACATGAAGAACAAAGTATTTTGCATTACTGCGACATTAAATTAATGTCCAGCCAACACAAGTTTACACTGTATTGAAGTAAAATGTCGGATACAAGTGAGCAGTGAAATGAAACCACTATANTTCCAGCCAACACAAGTTTACACTGTATTGAAGTAAAATGTCGGATACAAGTGAGCAGTGAAATGAAGCCACTATATTTAAATTTTAACCATGTTATAGCAATAAAATGTAGCTTAAACCAGCTGGTGAGGATGAAGAACTACAAGACATTAGAATAAAAGTGTGGAAGATTAGGAGAAACCTGATAAGAAGCAGAGATTAGTCTCAATGCATAAGTCTGGTTGATTAATGCAGAAATCAGAGAAGACATATGCAATATTACTGAAGGATGAAAAGAGAGAACCTTCGAGTAGTTTTTTGACCTAGAAAGTGAATAAAGATCTATGGGGTTTGTGTATAAAATACTTGCAAATAAAGTTAAAGGTATCCAGATCATGAAGAGAACCTAACAATCCAGGGCACAGTAATGATCAGTCAGCAGGAAAATGATGAAGAAATTATCCGGGCTCTCCTGCCAGAGGACAGCGAAGAAGGTGACGAAGAATTNTCAGTCAGCAGGAAAATGATGAAGAAATTATCCGGGCTCTCCTGCCAGAGGACAGCGAAGAAGGTGACGAAGAATTACATCGCACGTAAAGAGACAAAATGACACATTTCCCAGACACTCCGCATACTGCAGATTTTGATTGAGAGGAACTTGACTGAAAAGTGAAGGAGCTGAAAAATAAGAGGNGCATACTGCAGATTTTGATTGAGAGGAACTTGACTGAAAAGTGAAGGAGCTGAAAAATAAGAGGACTCCTGGAAATAATGGGATAACTGCTGAAATAGTCAAGAGAGTGTACTCCGGGATGCAAAAAGACCTACTTGCTTGCACTGATATATTTGTCTACATAACGGATGCTTCCCAAATATCTGGAAAAATAGAATTCTCAATATCTTGTATAAAGGGGAAATGAAGACCCAACAAACCCAAAAGATACAGACCCCTTACATTATTGCCGGTGCTCGAAACTATTCTCGAAAAGTTCGTAAACCAAAGATTACTAGATTTTCCAGAAGAAACTAAGTGATCCCATAAGTAACAATATGGTTTTTGGAAAGGTAGAGGCACAGCAAGAGCTGTGCTTGATGTGATTCGGAAGGTAAAATCCTATCGACTATCTTATGTCTTGGGAGTTTTCCTTGACATAAGTGTAGCCTTCGATAATGCATGGTGGCCAGGAGTGCTTTGACAGCTGAGAGAGGAGTGACCAGCTAATATTTAAGGGATGTAAATGAATTACATTGCGAACAGAATAAGTCCGTACAAAGTGAACATATGTGTACGGAAGACAATGTCTAAGGGATGTCCCCAGGGATCGAGCCGAAAACCTGTCTTGTGGAACGTCTTTTTTGACCTACTGCTGCATTTGCAGCTGACAGAATAATGTGAGATATTTGCTTACGCCGATGATGCTCTTGTGATAATACCAGCAAGGAGGCGAGATGAATTGGAAGATAAAACAGGAGAAACATTACAGCAGATCGAGAGATGGGGAAAGATAGTCAAGTTAGAATTCTCTGTTGAGAAAACCAGTGCAATGCTTCTAAATGTATGACTCCAAAGATTGCCAACGATAAGATTTAAGGGTAGACCAGTAAACACAGTTACGTATCTTGAAGTGGTATTGGATGCATCCAGGATCATATCAGGTACCTCATGGATAAGCTGTAAGTTTTTTCACGAAGATAAGAGNAAGTGGTATTGGATGCATCCAGGATCATATCAGGTACCTCATGGATAAGCTGTAAGTTTTTTCACGAAGATAAGAGCAGTGTCCACGTCATCATGGGGACTTGGATTTTAAACCATGATAACGTTGTACAAGAGTGTCTTCCTGGGAATTGCATTGTATGGATCTGCAGTGTGGTATGAAAACGCAAGATTAGTACATACGCATAGACTTATACTGAAGACGCAGAGAGATGTATTGCCTGCCTGCGATTATAAAAGCACACAGGACAACATATATTGAAGCATTGCAGTTATATATGGAGTAATTCCCCTCAATATGTTAGTAATAGAACAAGTAAGTTTAATGAATGAAACTGATGGAAAATCTGCATGTGCGGCGAGGAAGATCGAATTCAGAAGAGAGACGCTGGACCTTTGGAAGGAGAGATGGAATGCTTAAGAGAAGGGGAGAACCTTGTACATAATATTCCTTGAGATAAGGGATGGAAACTGTCATAAATGGACCACGATTAATTATCATCCGTCACAGAGTTTAAGAGGATATGGAAATTTAAAAGCAATTCTATACAGAATTTGTTTGTTAGACTCCCCTGTCTATAGAATGGAAGATACTCCTGCCTGAAAATGATGTCACATCCTACTACTGACAAAGAAAACCAATATTATAAGATCTTTGCTGGGACCGGACCTGCTTAACTAAAGTGGACAAATGTAAAACTGCTATATAAANAAACCAATATTATAAGATCTTTGCTGGGACCGGACCTGCTTAACTAAAGTGGACAAATGTAAAACTGCTATATAAAATTTTGTAGTGGGAGCGGACCCATTTCACAGTCTGGGTAATCTCAATTCAAAAAGGTACAATTTTCAAAGGTGTTGTCAGAAGGCAACTGATGAGTTTGGGGGGGGGGACGCTTTGCGCCTTACTCTAAAGAAGTTAGCAGACACTATACAGATCTGGCAACGTCCAAGGAATATGAACAATGGTGGAACAATGACCTAAGCAAGAAACTAGGATAATAGAGACTGGAAATATACGGACTTGGCAATGGAACATGAAACATGAGAATTAAATGACGAGAATCCAGACAGAAGGTTGGTATATGCGGAGGGAGGGGGATCGAAAAGGGGTCCAAAGATCCCAATTCCAGCTCCTGCCTAACGAAGGGATGGAAATGTTTTATATATTGTAGAGCTGCTATGCAATGGCTTAGGAAAGTAGTGTAGAAATATATAAATTAGACTAAAGAGAATAACCCCCCCTGTTGCTGGGAGAGTCACGGTGGATGGCAGAATCAACCGCGCCACACTCATCCTCCGAGCAGCTTGGCAGTAAAATAAAATATAGTTTGTAATCATAACCAACAATAATCAATCAAAGGGTGTCTGTATGTAAAGTAATAAAAACGAAAAGTTAAAGTTACTTGCCCCGAGAGAAACAATGGAAAGAAAGTTATAAGATAGATAACCCAATGATAAGCTAAAGGAAATACTTATACCCTTGCATTTCCCATACAGGGCATAGGTGCGGGGGTGAAAAGAAAAAGATTGTGTGTCTGGCTTTTGGCTTGCCACGAAAAAAAAAAAGAAGAAGAATACCAGCTATCGAGCCTTGCAAATCAGTTTACGTGTGCCAGTTATGCATATATTTCTAGAGCATAAAGTATTTCCACATAATGAAAGATAACTGCAGTTCTCCGTTATGTATTATTGGATATCCACAATATTAAACACATTCAGACATGTTAAATAAGAACATTTATTAGGACGTCTGGTTACGTAAAGTGAAGAACGTCAAGCACTCAAGGCGCGGGTTCCGATTCCGCTCCTGGCCGCCATTTGTTTCCTCTTCGTTGGTTATATTTCTTTTTGTAACTAAATAATTGCACTTAATTTATTTTACATCGGAATCTTTTATAAAGCCTAGAAAACACAAGCAAAGTGATTTGTTAAAATAACTGCTGAATTGAACCAAGACATACTTTATGAGAAGTAAACTGTTATGGCGAATTGCTGTCGGCGCTCCAGTGAGTGATCTGCAAAGTTATGAACTGTGTCACAATTCCGTAATTTTTTTCTTAACAGCCGTATTTTGCAGCCTAAATGTGCCTGAATAATGTTTAATTCGCGTACGTTTACGTTCTGAGTGATGCATGTCATTATGATATTTCTTATTCCCGAGGTGCTATAATTTCGCATTACACTTGTGCCTTCGTTAAGTGTGTTAGCCTGCGTAATTGCGACGGACTTTTGACTTTTACTTTGTGAAACTTAGCCCGCTTCTTTTGAATTTATACTGCTTGACTCTACTAGTAATAAGTTCACATTTTCTCCATCGTGCATCGTGCTTTGTTTTTATAATCAGTAGTTTTGTAGAAATATTAAGTTTAATTTTAAACCGTGTTTTTGTTGAAATTTGTTTTGTGTTGAAATTCCACAAAGTTGTCGCACGCAACTTATTTATTTCTGGCAACGCGTGTAAGGTAGTTTGGAGTTATATATTTTTCAGAATTTAAAGTTTTAAAGTTAATTTTTTCGGTTTAATATTTTGTTCTCTGGGAGAGAATGAGAAAGAATACTCCGAAATGTGTGATTTTGTTCAACTTCATAAAAACTTTTCCTTTTAAGCGGTTTTCTTTTCCTTATTATTCCTGGCTGGTCTTCTGCTTACAACAATCGTCACACGCACGTTAAACGTAACATCGCCTAAGTTAGTCCGTAAAATAGCGTCTCTTTTGTGTTTCACGCGAATAACTCTTGTGAGACGACAAGCGTAATTTATAACTAAGATGCGTTCGGGTTGCTTGCGCACAATTTTTGAGAACGTATACAAGAACACTGATATATTACGATGTTACCACTGGACTTGTAAGAGAATAATGCCAAATGAATATGTACTATTATGTGCCTACACTTTTAAAAAAAATTCAGAATTTTTTTTAATTCTTGTATGTGTTTTCAGTTGTGTCTTTGCCTTAACAGCCAGTTTTAAACAGGAAATAATCGACGCGTTCAATTAAATTAAAAAATTCCTTACTCGAAGGTTTAGTCGAGTGCATAACTGTATTTAGTAGTGGTATTGTCAATGATTCCAGATGTTCGTCTAAGTCAATATTACAATGTAACAACTTTTTTTGTAAATTGTACTAAGAAATTACTTGTACATTGACAAACTTCATCAAAAAATTACCATAATATCAATTTGCAGCGTTAGAAGCGGTGTAACTGTAGAACATAT
The DNA here is from genome assembly GCA_002778355.1 of Clitarchus hookeri. Taxonomy (NCBI): domain Eukaryota; kingdom Metazoa; phylum Arthropoda; class Insecta; order Phasmatodea; family Phasmatidae; genus Clitarchus; species Clitarchus hookeri. The sequence goes on along the minus strand of NQII01007033.1, from coordinate 73,956 downwards.
AAAAAATGTTTTTTTTTTTATATTGACTAGAATTGATTAGTAGTCGCGAAATCAATGTTACAAACTATTATATTCTGTGATAATAATTTCCTTAAACAAATGAAAATGATTACGAATAATGTGATGTTGAGTAATTATTCTCTGCCCAGTAATATTTGCAACCAACCGAACTTACTTGTATGATAATTTGTAGGTTTGCATTGCCGATAACTGTCACCCCGACACACATATTCATAAAACAAAACATTACGTTCTCATGAAACTCTAACTATGCAGCTGTTTAATCTGAGATTCTACGATAATAATGTCAGTGATGTCTTAAAAAATCTCCGAAAGTATTTATATTGTGGTATGATGAAGTCTCGACAAATTTTGCTCTCGTCACTATCTGCCAGTGCAGCACTGTAATCATTCATCCTACCGTAAATTACTACTTATATATATTGTGTCGCATATCATTCCAGTTTAATTATTCTTGCAATGAAGGTAATGAACTACCAAGGCGTATGTTCGAATTAATAGTTCTGTCAGTTCTAGCTAAAGATTAACGCCGTAAAGCAAAATAACTTCGATAGTTTTGCAGGTATCAGAATAGTCGATGAAGTTTTGATTTGGCCATCAGGGAATAACTATTTATCTACTTTCCGAAGGAAAGATATATTTTATGGGCTCTTTCTTGTCGACGGATTTGTGTATAAAGAAAAATGTGTGTGGCACTAAAACCCCTGCACGACTTCACTGAAATTCTCAAAACTCGATCACGTCATTTAGTGTAAAAAAAGTGCAAGATTAGCGAAATTCAGGAATTGGGTTTTCGTTAGTTTTAAACATTTAGTTCTGCATCACTGTCTTTTCTGCACCAATATGGCGAGTACAGTACAGTACAATACTGAACAGTCTGATTGTCTACGTGCCGTGATTGTTTTCCTCATAATCGTGAGCTGTTTATTAATTATTGCATTTCATTTTTGTTTGTCTTAGAGGTTTTGAATCCTATTCATATCTAATCAGACTGTCAAATATAAGTTCAACTTTTGGTTCGGGTGTCTACTTGCCCTGCTCTCAGTTTCACCAAGTAACTTCTTTTCGCTCGTCCGGAGCGAGGGAGAATCTCCAGTTTTCTGCCTCTCCTGGGGACGCCTTTTCGCTGCGATGGTCTCAGCTAATTGCTACGTGATTTGTTTTTATTTGATCATCTGGACCAAGTCGTAACCACGTAATTACAAAGAATAAAAGGAAAATATCTACTTGTCTTTTATGTCAAAAGGACTATGATCTATAAAGGAACTTTTAATATTTTAACAACTTTCAACTGTTTGTCAAGTCAGTGAAAATATTAATTTTCTTATTTAAAGTCGATTTGTTTAATTTTGAGGGGTGCACTTTGGGGCCCTTGGTTCTGTTTTTTGTTACGTCCGTTTATTACTGAAAGTTATTCAATTACAACCAGTTTTGTTAATTGAAACGTATAAATAACAAATTAAAATATTCATTCTGGAACTGCAGTTCTTGTTTATTTTTATTTATACTCTCATAAATTTTTAAGTCAAGACATTTAATAAATTATGGATATTTATTTCTTCGGGGATGTCTAGATAAAATTTAAGAGGTTAATTTCAGTACCGCTTCTAGGGTTTTCCAATAGTAAGTGGCTTTTGTTGTGTATGGGGTGAAGGTAACAGAGTGCGTGTAACTTTGTATGCCAGTGTCCGTGGTAAATTAAGCACTTTTGAAAGACCTGCTTAAGATCTACTTGTAACTAGATAGTGTATCCTTCCGCCATATGTAGATTTAACATTTGCATAAACCTGATCACTTTAATCATGCGCCGGTCAAGTGAAACTGTGAAATTATTAGAAAAGTAAATATTTTACTAATTTGTAAGTTCTCACATTTATTCGCAGTTAAATAATACATGATTTTGGTACTAAGGAATGGTTACCTAACAATTTTAATTCAACGTCAAGACACGGAACTACTTTCCCTCTGTTGTTACCAACTTTACTGGGCACACGCCAGTCTGTGTGCCCGGTGAAATATATGCGTGTAAATGGACAGCGACGTTTTACAAAAGTCTATTTCAAAAATGCTCAAGTACTCGTGAACAGCCAATAGCAACACGTAAATGCACCTTTTGATACCGAACACACTTTAGAACGCACTATCACATTTTTCCTCAAGAGTTGTTCCAAAAAGTATTTTGCCGACGGCACGATGGGTGGCTCCCGTGTCAGTACGTTCCGGCAATAATTCCTTACCACAGGTAACTTGTACGGTAAACGTCCCCGAAGCATGTGGATTTTGTTTTACCAAATCGGAAACGCGGCCTACATTCCCGGTTGTTTGTCATTTCCCGACCGCGGACCACTGCGTCGTTCCCAACTTTACTGGTCGCAGGCGAGTAAGTGTGCCCATTAAAATGCAGTTAGGGGCAGTGACATTTTGCAAAGGTTGATTTCAGAAGTGCTCACTTCACGGCAAAAGCCTTTAGTCTTATAAGTTCTTTACAGTTTCAAAGTGTTTATAATTATTGGCATATTTTTTTTTTCATTTCTACTGTTGTTTGAGTGTAACTTATTTTGACTTACTGTTATTTGCTGGCATGTTTTGTTTAATTTCGTGCACTCTATCAGCGCTATTGTTCCAGTGTGACCTCCGCCACTTTGGCGCAGTACGGCCTACTGCGCGACGTGATTTTCCACTAGGTTCACTGTGGCTTATTTACATTTTAAGTTCATGACTTCTCTGACTCTCCATTGTCCTTATAGTTCGTCGTAAGTTATTTAATTATATTAATGCGTTTGTGTAAATGATTCTTCAGAGTTGTTAAATAATTTTACTGGTGATTTCAGACAGTTGAAAGATAATTTTGCAGAAAGTGTTCCTGCTTGCGAGTTGTATTTCGTTTTGTTGACAATTTGGCTTTTGACTTTTCGCAAGGTTTTTTTCCTGTTTATTGAGTTTGTAAATGCATTTCGTTTACGAATTTCATATTTTCAGTTGTACTTTTCTTCCGCTCGTGTTTTTGGAACTCTTTTGTTTATAGGATTTTCAGTCATTTTGTTTTGAATTTGCATTTTCGAGTTTTTAGTGCGATTCCTTGCAAATTTGTTAAGTTTCTTATGTCACAGACATTTGCATTTTATAATTTTTAATCACAAGTTTGATACTCTGGTATTGGTTTAAATTTTTACACTTGGTGTTTAATTAATTAATTATCTACCTTAATCAAAGTTATTTTGAATACATGAACACAACTGGGGCCACGGTGGCTGAGCGGTTAGACTGCTTACCTCCCACAAGGTGAACCGGGTTCAATTTATAGTCGGTTCANACATGAACACAACTGGGGCCACGGTGGCTGAGCGGTTAGACTGCTTACCTCCCACAAGGTGAACCGGGTTCAATTTACAGTCGGTTCTCGCCAGATTTTTGCAAGTGGGAATTGTACCAGACGATGAAGCTGGTCGGCGGGTTATCTCGGGGATCTCCCAATTCCCCCCACCCTTTCATTCTGGCGCTGCTCCATACTCACCTCACTTCACCCTCGTCGGCTCTCAAGACCTAGCTGTTAAGAGCTGCTCAAATATCTTCATTTACTTCACTCATCAACACAACTTTTACTGGTCAATTATCAGTTTAAAATATTAATGAGTTTTGCTCGTTCTTTGTTTATTTCTGTTTCACTTTAATTTTCATCAAGTTATTTCTAATCTACGTATACTCTTGTACACATAGCACAGTGTTTTTTGTTTGTATTCCAGTACACCCACTCACATAAAAATTATTTTGACCTTTAGCAATTTTGAGTTTGTGTATGATTCTGTCTGGAACTTGTTGACTTCCAGACATCACGTAGTTTGATTTTTGTGTCATAGTTTGTACGTTTCAATTTTTAGAGTTAGGTCAAGCTTATTTATTCTGAGGTGTCATATGAATTTTGCTTCAAGTTCAAAATTCAACGGTGTTAACACGTTGGCCCTCTGTGAGTGAGCGACCACATGATCAGCCCATTTGGAGTGTCATGTGTTTCGGTATTCATCTTTGGACGAACTCTCCTAATAATATTCTTTCTCAGGCAGTGTAAAACTAAGTGTCGCCATGGAAGATCTCAGTACTCATTTTTAAATTGTAGTTTATTTAGTGAAGTTGATTTTGGTAATTATTTTTATAAGGCTACCAAGACATTTATTTAAATTTTAGGGTTACCATACCTCTTCATAGTTTTATTTTCTTTCTCTTGGAGTTTTGTTGAGATGCCGTTGGTATGTTCCATCAAACATGTGATTTTTATCACTGTTTGTGAAATATGGATCAGTGCCTAACGATGTTGGTATTCTTTCGGATTTGTTTTTTGCGGTCGCATGGAGCTGTTTCTCTCGTAGCTGACTTTCTTTCTTCTCTGGGAGGCTGATCATCTGTCAGTAACTAGACTTGTTCAGTTCCTACGTTGCTGGTAATGCGGATCTGGAGTGCCTGAGGTGAAGGTAGTTTTCGAACAGTCGTTAGTTTTAAGTTTCTTTAAGGGTATTGTGTTAATTTTAAGGCTAGTTTTAAGGCATGTGTCTTCCTGAGTCATGCATTCAAGGCATGATATTGCCCATTAGATTCCTCTGACGTATTAACTGGAAATACTTTATGGCAGGGGTGATCGAGACCCCGTTTCTCCACTTCATGGACAGGAGTCCCATTTCGCTTATTTGTACGGGGTTTCAATCCTGTCAATTATTTAGGAGTTTTCCAAATAGTGCTCATCTTCACAAATCAGCACTTTAATTAATGCCTAGATTGACGTTTCATTTCCAATCCTCAGTTTGTGTCAAACTCCAAGATCCTTTTTTCTTGGTCTTCTCTGTTNGCCTAGATTGACGTTTCATTTCCAATCCTCAGTTTGTGTCAAACTCCAAGATCCTTTTTTCTTGGTCTTCTCTGTTCGTGTGTTTTTAGTTGTGCAATTTTGTGTAAATATTTCGTGTGAAGTCAATGGCAAATTGTTTTATGTGTGTTAATGCTGTGTTCAACTTGTTGAAGGTAGAAGTAAAGTGGATNGTGTGAAGTCAATGGCAAATTGTTTTATGTGTGTTAATGCTGTGTTCAACTTGTTGAAGGTAGAAGTAAAGTGGATCTCCTTATAATGATACAACCAGCAACACGGTAAATGCAGACCTCTTTAAAAAGTATTGTAGAAACTTCCAAAATCATCAGAAAAATATGGCCAAGTTTCATATGAAAGATATATGTTTATATTATATTCTGTGTGAAATATGTCACCGCAGTTAGTTTCTTTGATGGGTAAATTAATTAATAACAAAAATTTTAATTTCTCACCCAAAAATGCACGTATTTCATCTCTGGATGAATTACAATGTTAGTTTTATTTTTAAAATCCTCATTTAACCAGATAGGCAGTTTTTTTCTATGCTTGATGTGAGAAAATATTCCCATAACAATATATATATGTGCTAAAAAGTTAAGTTTATGAAAATCATCTACAATACATATTACACCTATTGACTGGATTATTATTATTTTTTTTAATTAACAGTAATCTCAAATACCGCATTTTTTTCGCATACAGGCAGAAATATTAATGTCTAGTTCCATATAAATCAATCGCACTTACGATAACATGTCAAATAACTGTACAATCTTCGAAATACAAAAAAAATTCTTTAATATATTTAAGAAGCTGCCGCATTCATAGAACAGTGATAGAATGTGGAACTACGTAACTTTCTAGAAAGATGAGTGAGCAGACAGGGCTGCCTGTTTGTTTGCTGCCTGTTTGTTATTGGCAAAAATTATTCAGTATGTGATGCGGTATTACAGCCAGTGCGTGTTTACATCCAGGTGTAGGACGTTTTGTGTACCCACAAGAATTTCCATCGCATTCATTCTTGAACTTGCCCACAATTTGTTTTTATTTTTTGACGAGTAGCAAGAATGCATGTCTGGGTAGGCGCTATCATAACATTTCGTCGTAGAAGTAATGGGTTCGAACCTGGTGTAGAAACGAGTCCCTATCCATGTACATGAGCTCCGGGTCTTCTCTGCAACCGAACCATTTTCCCGTTGTAGTGGGGACTCGATATATGAGTGTTTTCGAAAATTCGAGAACAGAGAACCCTGCGAATTTGTGCTGCAGACCAATTACTACCAGTTACGTGATTATCTTCTCTTTGCAGACTAATTCAATTTTTTGACATTTCATTTTGTTCTTCGTCAATTTTCCGGACGTCACATAATGAGCCAATTTGAAAAATCCCCTCTGGAAGTCGTTGATGGCCACCTGTCGCTTGACAGCGTTCAGCTGTGTATAAGGCTTTAGACAGTGACTTCATTGGAATTCCATTATACGATGAATTTTTACATCTGAATACCTTATCCAGCGCATGTTTTCAGGTTGCGGTATTTGACGATGTAAATCTTTTTTGTATTCGAGATAAGTCATCAGTTTCGTATGCTTGGAATACGGAGGAAACTGGTGGATGGGTAGGAATGGTAGGATCTTATACAACAGAAACATGTGACCTAAGTGTGCCAGGGGATTGCTAACATGAAAAGTTAAAGTTTGAAATATGACATTCATGGTCCATCTCAAATAATAAGGGCTATTCCGAAAAGCATATTATGTGGGATATGTGTTAGAGGAACAAATTTTGGTATACTTATTAATAAAACACATTCTTGGAAAAAGGAAGATTAATTTGTCTTACCACCATCATGTAAAAAATAACAGTTTGCACACTGTTTTGCATACAAGTATTTTACCATAGGGTAAAATTGATGTTTGGTGCCATCGTATTTCACGGTAAATTGTAATTAACCAAAGGCACTTTTGTTGCAGCTCCCTAAGGCCCACCATTTTCATGTGAAATGTGCACAATGATTTCAGTTGTAGCAATACTATGGCCTAGTGGGTAGGTAACTTATCTCTCACCCAGAGGTAAAAACATGCTTTGTGTAATATGGCATCACATGCTGAATAATTATCTCCATGAACAAACAGGCAACAAACAAATTTCAAATACTAAATGCACTACACCGACGTTTAGTTGTGTTTGGTGAGACATTATGAAACAAGGGGGTTGAAACAATAAAAAATGTTTCTGTGTAACTGCCTAACTCTGTCGATGTTTCGAAAAAGCTCGTGTATCCATTCCACTACAATGTGATAAAGGCTCGGTGTGGAGAATACCTGGAGCTCCTTTATATGGATACAGACTTGTTTCTGTACCAGGTTCAAGCCCATGACCTCTATGACGAAATAGTTCTGGACACCAGATTCTTCATCGAGTTCGATGCAAGCACCTACCCAGACATGCGCTATTGCTACTCGACAAGAAATAAAAAAATCCTGNGTTCTTCATCGAGTTCGATGCAAGCACCTACCCAGACATGCGCTATTGCTACTCGACAAGAAATAAAAAAATCCTGGGGAAGTTTAAGAATGAGTGAAATGAAAAGACTATGACTGAATTTGTAGGCTTCCATACCATGCTCTACTCATACAAGTGCAATGACAAGGAAACGAAAATAAAAATTACAGAATATATTAGTTTAAGATACAAGACAAAGTCTAATTTTCCGATTACGTAGCTGCATTAGAATAACTGAAAACAGTGTATGGTATGATGAACCCAATACGAAAGCACCATCATGCTCGTTATACGGAGAGAGTAAAAAAATTGGATTTATGTTGCTCTGGTTACAAGAAAACCGTATCCGAAGATGATATATACACTTTGCCTTATAATTTTATAGAGTGCGATATGTATAATGTAATTAAAAAACTCGAGACTAGAGAGTGTAAATAGGGTAGTGGCAGATGTCAGTATCACATTTCTCCTTTAGNAATGTAATTAAAAAACTCGAGACTAGAGAGTGTAAATAGGGTAGTGGCAGATGTCAGTATCACATTTCTCCTTTAGTACTTTGATGTCAACGAGTTACAATGGCTCTTTCTCTCTCTCTCTCTCTCTCTCCCTCTCTCTCTCTCTCTCTCTCTCCCCCCCTGTATTTGTTTGTAAATGAAAGTTGCGTATGAAGACTAATGACTGACTGTGAATAATATGGAGCCAAGACCTACATCTTCTTTGCAAAGTCACCGAGAGTATCGATAATGCGACAAGACTTCGGCAACCCTGCTCATCAGCATGAGAAACGTGATTTTGTGAAGACTCGTTCTCGTGGCATTTTTATCTGATACAACTATTCTGCGCAGTATAAGTGTGATTATCCATTGGGTAAAAATAACAATAAGGTCCGCNCATTTTTATCTGATACAACTATTCTGCGCAGTATAAGTGTGATTATCCATTGGGTAAAAATAACAATAAGGTCCGCGCGTATAGTGTTCCTTCTTCTACTGGAGAACACCATGAGTTGGCATCGATACCACTTTCCACTACACTGTGTACAGTGTTTATGGAAGATGGCGAGACCGCCGACAATGCAAGCAGCAAGCATTTGAGTGGAGGGATGAAGTGGAGGGATAAGGGCGGTTCTTAAAATCAGGGTCTTGAGAGCCGATGAGGGCGGAACGAGGTGAGCATGGAGCAGTGCNGGTCTTGAGAGCCGATGAGGGCGGAACGAGGTGAGTATGGAGCAGTGCCAGAATGAAGGGGCAGGGGAAATGGAAGATCCCCGAGAAAACCCGCCGACCAGCGGCAACGTCCGGCACGATTCACTCGAATACGGAAACTTGTTTAACATTCCTCTTACCCACAACTGTCAAAACAGATGAAGCTAAAACTAAAGCATGAAGGCATAAATGTTAATTTTATTCGATGTAATGCTTTAACAGTTTACATCTAAAACTCCACAGAAAACCATAGATTTTTAACCTACTTCGGTGCTGTAATTAGACCACTGACCTACCATGATGAGCGGGGTTTGGTGCGTGAGAAAAAAATAGTGTACGTAGCTATTGACCAACAAGTCTTCCTGTGTTACTCTCGTTTCTCCGTCATATCGTTTCTCTAGAGCTCCGTCCTCATCTCATCTCAACCCTCTCTGGCGTTGAAGACTGAATATATTTGGAACTTCGATACTTCCCTATTATGAGTGTATATTTTTTTTTTGTCTTAACACCCAGTTTTGCATGTGGACCCTCGTTTATTATGCTCCACAAAAATTCTCTTCTCTAGGGAAATAAATCCTAAGTTTTATTTAACTCTCTGCAACAGGACGCGGTCTCGCATACTCGAAAGAAACACAGGAAACTCCCAGGTAGGACCAAATAAATTCTGTTTTATTATAACTATCCAACCTCGTATCCGCCGACACCATGTTTTGCTCTTAATGTGCGTTGTCACACATGCTATAATGTACAAAATTACAGCTTCGAAAGAGCAATAATTAATGAACCAAGCAATATACCAATCTTAAAATAATCATCGAGATACCGCTACGAATGATACCAAAAGTAATGGAAAAACATTAATTTGGATAATTACTCAAGAAAACAAACAAATAAAAATACCTTTTTTCGTGACATCTGGAGATTGTGATGCAGAAGATAAATAGTAGAATAGGGCTAAATCAGCATTGCCGGATATATTTCTGTAACTATTGCGTCCAGTAATATACCTACAACTGATAATAATGCTATAGGTTGAAAAAAAAATTCGCGCTTGCAAAAGTCGGGTACTTCAATTTCACATATCATTCCCTACCAATTATAACAAACTATTACAAAGGCCATTAATACAAGCCCTTGAAAGTAATAGCATGAAATTCTCTGTAAGACCCCCGTGTAAATTCAATAGATTTTTGTGAGCCTACATATTAGTTTAAAGAGCACTCAATAGGTATCGCATGTGTTTTTGCTGTAAATTCCTAGAAGCGCTAAAGTCTTGAAGTACGAGATAATTAGTAGTTATATTATTATTACTTATAATTGTAAGATAAATTAAATATTATTTAACAACAAAGACACTAACAAATTACATATCATTTAGTAATAAATTACGTTTTGAATTTACTACTTTACAGTGTGTGAATATCCTCTTAAAATTACAGCAAATGATCTTGTTTTGACTTCAGAGGAAATAATTTCATTTGAGAATGTTGCGGTTTTTTTTTTTTTTTTGCTGTTTATTTATGTGGAATGAATTTTGGTTATATACGATTGGTGATTTCCGTTTATTTCGTATTTTATTTTATTCATGCACATGAAGGAAATACCAGATAAATATTGATGTACCCAGTTTTTCAAAGTGTAATACAGTTATTTGGATCATTTATCTAATGTGAGAAGCGTTGTTGCACTGACGAGAAAGTAAACAGTAATATCAATATGGCCCATTCTACAAAGTTCTCCTGTGATAGTAATGCCATCATGAAAATATCCTATATAATAAATTGTATTTGATTTTTTAAAATAACGAATTTTCAAGTATTACAATTTTGGTGAAGTTAATGAGAATGGTGCATGAAAGAAGTACATTAACCTAATTTTTCTCCATTTTTATCTGAGAATTTTTTGAAAAGTTTTGTTTGACAAGACAAATAATAATTTAGAACACCTTTATTGCTNTGTCACACATGCTATAATGTACAAAATTACAGCTTCGAAAGAGCAATAATTAATGAACCAAGCAATATACCAATCTGAATAATAATCATCGAGATACCGCTACGAATGATACCAAAAGTAATGGAAAAACATTAATTTGGATAATTACTCAAGAAAACAAACAAATAAAAATACCTTTTTTCGTGACATCGGGAGATTGTGATGCAGAAGATAAATAGTAGAATAGGGCTAAATCAGCATTGCCGGATATATTTATGTAACTATTGCGTCCAGTAATATACCTACAACTGATAATAATGCTATAGGTTGAAAAAAAAATTCGCGCTTGCAAAAGTCGGGTACTTCAATTTCACATATCATTCCCTACCAATTATAACAAACTATTACAAAGGCCATTAATACAAGCCCTTGAAAGTAATAGCATGAAATTCTCTGTAAGACCCCCGTGTAAATTCAATAGATTTTTGTGAGCCTACATATTAGTTTAAAGAGCACTCAATAGGTATCGCATGTGTTTTTGCTGTAAATTCCTAGAAGCGCTAAAGTCTTGACGTACGAGATAATTAGTAGTTATATTATTATTACTTATAATTGTAAGATAAATTAAATATTATTTAACAACAAAGACACTAACTAATTACATATCATTTAGTAATAAATTACGTTTTGAATTTACTACTTTACAGTGTGTGAATATCCTCTTAAAATTACAGCAAATGATCTTGTTTTGACTTCAGAGGAAATAATTTCATTTGAGAATGTTGCGGTTTTTTTTTTTTTTTTGCTGTTTATTTATGTGGAATGAATTTTGGTTATATACGATTGGTGATTTCCGTTTATTTCGTATTTTATTTTATTCATGCATATGAAGGAAATGCCAGATAAATATTGATGTACCCAGTTTTTCAAAATGTGATACAGTTATTTGGATCATTTATCTAATGTGAGAAGCGTTGTTGCACTGACGAGAAAGTAAACAGTAATATCAAAATGGCCCATTCTACAAAGTTCTCCTGTGATAGTAATGCCATCATGAAAATATCCTATATAATAAATTGTATTTGAATTTTTAAAATAACGAATTTTCAAGTATTACAATTTTAGTGAAGTTAATGAGAATGGTGCATGAAAGAAGTACATTAACATAATTTTTGTCCATTTTTATCTGAGAATTTTTTGAAAAGTTTTGTTTGACAAGACAAATAATAATTTAGAACACCTTTATTGCTATGTGTGACAAAAATGGGGTAGATATACCGCCATTCTACGGTGTTCCATTCCGCTTAGCTAAACTTTTTAATAAAAAAGCGAAGTTATTACATATTGATCAATCAATTACTGTAGATATATTGGATTTATCATAATCTAACGCTTTGTAATCGATGAAATTAGATGTGATGGGCCGATTATATAACACGTTTCTGCTGTGAATTCAAAGATATCAGTACTGTCAACAGCCATTCTCGTTCTTCAACTACAATCTTTGAGTACTGCAGTCTTCTTTATCTACACTGAAGAGCCAAAAAAACTGGTATAGGCGTGCGTATGCAAATAACAGAGGTATAGATCCAATCAGAGTAACGCAATGCGGTCGGCAGCTAGATCAGTTACTGCTGCTACAATGGCAGGTTATCAAGATTTAAGTGAGTTTGAATGTGGTGTTATAGTCTGCGCACGAGAGATGGGGCATAGCATCTCCGAGGTAGCGACAACATTTGGATGTTCGCGTACGACCATTTCACGAGTGTACCGTGAATATCGGNCTGCTGCTACAATGGCAGGTTATCAAGATTTAAGTGAGTTTGAACATGGTGTTATAATCGGCGCACGAGAGATGGGGCATAGCATCTCCGAGGTAGCGACAACATTTGGATGTTCGCGTACAACCATTTCACGAGTGTACCGTGAATATCGGGAATCCGGTAAAACATCAAATCTTCGACATCGCTGCGGCCGGAAAAAGATCGTGAAAGAACGAGACAACCGACGACTGACGAGAATCATTAAACGTGACAGACGTACAACCATTTCTCAAATTGGCACAGATTGGATTTGTGGACTGTCCTGCAGGATTATGGTGNTAAACGTGACAGACGTACAACCATTTCTCAAATTGGCACAGATTGGATTTGTGGACTGTCCTGCAGGATTATGGTGTGAATTGCCTCCTGCATACCATCAGACATGTGTCGAGTCCATGCCACGTCATCTTGTGGCACTTCTGCGGGCTCGGGGGGGGGGCCCTACACAATATTAGGCAGGTGTACTAGTTTTTTTGGCTCTTCAGTGTATATCGTCTTTTCTCTATACTAACCACGATACCCATCAATCCCGAGAAACTGTAGACGAGGCTACAAGCGAAGACAAGCAGGCCAGGTGTCCTTCCTATAATGATTACTTCGCACAGACACCATGCACATGCAGAGCTGGATACACAAGGAATTATTAAACAACCCAATCACTGAGCCTCCCATAAAATGCGTTGTATGGAGTAGGATGTTCACCACAACATTTTCGTACTTTCAAAAAATAGGCCATTGCCAACTTATTAACACAGATCAGTCGCAAAATGACGAAAATACGAAATAAAAAAATGTCCACGTTTTGCAAACATTTAGCTCTCTTGCAAACCTCGATTCAGTGGAATAACTAGGGTGTGGAGAAACTGGGCGGCAAAAAAGTAGCAGAATAATAGTTCTCTTGCGATAGCTTTTTAAAAATGCAGTGAAACCTGCCAATTTTTCAGTGGTTGAGATTATGATCTAGGAATTTGCTGGACTCTTATCAGGCAGTTGAGAATAAGCCACGTGCCTTAGTCACTCGATCAAAAGTTCCCAGATAAAACACACTTATCGACATTTATAAAAATTAACGTATTTTATACAGCACACGTGTACGAGCAGGTATACACGTACATTCTGAAAGCCACGAGATTTACAAAAAAAAANACGTATTTTATACAGCACACGTGTACGAGCAGGTATACACGTACATTCTGAAAGCCACGAGATTTACAAAAAAAAAATATTTCTGAAACTCAAGTCGTTATCGAAACTGCGAACATCACCCCAATTTATTTAGGTCGAGAATGTNAAAAAAAAATATTTCTGAAACTCAAGTCGTTATCGAAACTGCGAACATCACCCCAATTTATTTAGGTCGAGAATGTTTTCTCTAACACTTACAGCTGGCAACGCCTCGCTAGCCAACACTATTGGCGAGACTGACACGTGCATTTTTACTACGCTTACTGCCCGGAGAGAGAAGCCGTGCGTCTGAAGAAAGAAGAAAATAAGACGAGGGCCCGTGCACTGCACGCGTCGACAGTCAAAGCGGTTTCAATTGCGTCGGCACGTCTTCCCTCTACCAACGTCTTCCTCTCGCCTTCAACCAAGTTCCAGGATAATACGACCCCCCTCCACCCTCCCTCCCTTTGTCATCCCTCCACCCATAACTTCTGATTACGTTACAACTTTCTCTGCGTCCGCCGGAATAATGCATCGCCCATGCAAATGTGTCCTGACGGAATAAATCAGGAATAAAGTGGATTCGCGTGCCCGAGGGAAGACGTTATTCCTCGCAGAATAACGTCGCCTGGAAGGGCTTGTTTTGGTCGCGCAGTTGGCGTGTCTGACTCGCATTAAAGAGGTCGCAGACTCGAGCCCTACGGAGTTCACTGCGATGAGTTATGGGGCAGATGATAATATTTCTCATGCGTGAAACAATAAATAGAAACATCATAATAAATTAAGCAGAAGCCAGTACAACAACTTTTATCATACATTTAACTATTTCGGCAACTAAATCCCGTTTCCGTAACAATTAATTTAAAATGTGCATTACTTTGTTACTAAAAACTTTGCGCTTATTCCTAAAATTAGCATCACGTCATGTAGAAAGCGCGCCTAACGGCCGAAACACACAGTACCGTATTCCGTAGAAGCTTGTTCCGGTCTACCATAACAACTTGTATACCAGCTAGTACGGCCCCAGTCATGGCATTTGACTCCTTGTGCGGTCTCATTTCATACCCGATTAGGTAATAGTAGTTGTCCTACTCTCTGTGGCAGGTTCCATACCAGCTTTTGTACCCCGGCCAACCACATTGTATAATATAAAACAGCGTAGGGCGCTCCACGTGGCCACTATTCTAAATGGTGATGAAAAACTAAAAAGGGTTCCCTACATCTCGGCTATACATCCGCAAGTTTAAAATTCACTGAAAAAAAATGTTACACAAAGGCAAACAAATTAATGAAGAATTTAATTGCAGTTGGAACGTGAGCAAAAAAATTATATATTTTTCAAAGTAATAAGATTTAAATACGAGCAATTTTTCTAAATGTTACGGCATTTTATTTTAAATAACATGACCCTAAAGTTTCGGTAGCGCAGTGGTGGCCAACCTGCGTAGCGCAGTTCGCTATACACGGGCTTAGGGTGTGAGGGGTTCTGGATTCGAGTCCTGGGTAAGACATGGGTGTTACTTTGTCTTACATGTCGTCCAGAACTCACAATTCACAAAGTGCATACTATACTGTGTGAAGAAATTGAACGTCAATTCAAATTTTGAACAAAAACTTGGCTATGAGTTCATTTTTTTAATGGGTGATTTCAAAACATCACCGGATTGATTTCCTTTTTTAATTGCTGAATGCGGGTTACATTTTAACGTTAAAAAATGCCCACATTAAGTGAAGTGTTTAAAATTACGTGGGTGGTAAGATAAAATAATTTGGCATCTTCGCATTACTATTTCCGAAAATTGAGAATACATCAGTTATCTTTAAACTGTTCCGAAGGCCAATTAAAATAAAGCAATATTAAGTTGTGCTAGATTTAACTAGGCTTACACAAGTTACTGGCCAGCAGATCTACGAGTGGGGTCCATATTTACTGTGAACCATATTGTTATGAACGGTGATCAGGTCTTAAGCTAAACAGCCTGTTGATCACACCTTCAAATAAATAAAATTCAAAAACCAGAATACAGTTGGTGATTGTCGAAATACGTTGCGGAAGGCAACAGGAGATATCCTGACCGTCGTCAGTAAACGGTGCCGAACACTTGTCACAATGCGCCCGATATAGGACAACGTAACGTTATGAACGAAGCCCTTTGTCATCAGAGCATCGAACCAGGAAGACGTTTCTAGAGATGGGTGTGCCCGGCCGTCGCTAACCTACGTAAATATAAACAAGGCGAGGACTCTAGGCTTTTGATATGAAGTTGGCGTAGTAGTATCCCTTATGTGAGTAGTCCATTTCCAAAGCGTTCCTTGTCCGTGTACGTTGATTGTTGGGAAGCAACGAAAAATGTATATGGAGTGTATTTATTAAGGTGGCTGTATGAATATCGGTATGGACGTTACTGTTGGTCATGAACATTGCCTTCTGAAACCAAGCTTTCCCCTTAAAATGAAATTAATAGTTTTTAATGTTTATGGAAATGGAATTAATTTTAAACCTGCGTTTAAATGGCCTTTGCGCTGTTTTGGACCTGTGAAACAGTTGTTGTTCCATAGCGCAGGCTACGAAGGAACCAACAGTACCATTATTTTAAATTTTCATACTTGTGGATAAGGGACGCTTTTGAAATGGACTACTAATGTAAAATAATAATACATGCTGATAATTCACTAGGCCCCTGTCCCACTGTCAAATTTTCGCCTTCAACAATATTTAACAATAAAATTTGAAGGCATAATATAAGGCTATCAAATTCTTCCTTCAAGCAAATTTTATCAAATTATATTGAATGTGTTTAAAAATGTCTCACACTGTAAATTTTTTTTACTGGGAGAACCTAATTTAAATTATAATTTAAAAATTATTTCCATACGGAGATATTGCTTTTGTTTTTCGATGCAGTCCATTAAAGGAAGAAATGTAAGGAATGTTGTGATTTGTTTCCGATTCATTACTAAATTCAAATTTTATTTATCAGAGATGTTTGCTGCACAATATTTAATGACTCTGAGTTCGTAACATTAAGTGCAATATTCACTTAAAATAGCATTCATGCCCAAACAGCTTCTACATATCTTCACAACCTACTTCACAGCCTACTTCACAACCAGCAATTGTTCGTTATTTTAAAGTTTCCTGACATCCATTTTTTAAGAGCACGATTTTGATTTACTGATACCATCAAACATCAAAGAAATTTCAGAACTGGTTCAATCTTTAAATGTTTGTTGGAAACTGAAACGNACAGCCTACTTCACAACCAGCAATTGTTCGTTATTTTAAAGTTTCCTGACATCCATTTTTTAAGAGCACGATTTTTATTTACTGATACCATCAAACATCAAAGAAATTTCAGAACTGGTTCAATCTTTAAATGTTTGTTGGAAACTGAAACGGTTAAACTTCCTCGGACAAATATGGTGGCATTTATGACGTTTCAATGACGCCATAAATGTCCAACTTTATTAGACCAAATTTATTGCAAGCAGTTTGAAGAAAAAAATTGACAGTGTGACAGGAGCTTTAGCAATGTATGAAGTTAATTGTTGTTAATCTAAAATGTTTAATAAACCTCCAACTTACACTCTTGTGCTAAACCATAATGCTTATTAATAATTTGCTGCCTCCTTCCTTATTGGCCCTTGAAGTTATGAACCTCATAATCAATTCACAAAAGTATGTTTATCTGCGACTGTCGTGTAATAGGAATATTCCATGGCGGTTCACAAAGAGGCTGATACACCGAATCGGGCACCAGGCATTAGAAAAACTTGTACAAATTCAAATACGGCAACAGATATGTGTATTGTCTCCTAAAGGCTGACGTTTGTGGTTTGCATTCAACCTCTCACTCTGGCATACATTTAGTGATCTCCTCTGATGTTTTTTAATTTAAGTTCCACCTGTCATATTATTATTCTAGAAATTTTAATCTTATTACTAACAATTTTTACTTGATGGATACGTGAGGAATTTTGAGCACCGTGGGTACTTTCTTATAAGTTTAAGCCATTATGAAATAACATTTTGAGCTAGTAAGTCTACAACGGTTGGAATTCATAGTATCACAGTAACCGTAAAAACAATCGGTAATAAACGAGTACAATAAACTATTTGTTGTTTATTGACGACGTTTACAAGTAGCAACTGGTTGCAGCATATTGTATTTTTTTTACCCTTAATTACAACAATGCATGTCGTGAGAATCTGCTGACATCTTCTTCTCGTCGAGAAGCCTACAAGAGGGGAATAGGGTTTCCTTTCTCCGGCGATATCCCGCCTTAAATCTGCGAAGGCTCAAACTACCCGTGGTGTATAAATATTCATTGGATTTGCTGCGTTTACGAGCGATCCTCGGCTGCTTACTGGCTCTCGGATGCTCCATGTAGATGCTGGGGATGTTCTGGAGTCTCGTAACAGCCGCATTATACTGTGGCCACGCCGCCTGACGTGCCGCGGAAGCAGCGTTCAAATATTCGCAAACTGACGTCACGCAATATCCAGCTACAGCCGTGGAAAACTCTGACATAGTCCACTTTACGATAAGCTTGTTATTCTGAGTTTACGTGGCACGTTTCGTAACCAAGCTGCGTTTGGTGAAGATCCCCTCAGACACTAAGCTGCTTATTCTCCATTACGAGACTTGCCGCAGACAATACGGGTTTCAGTTGTTCTCGGCGCTGCGCTAGAAACGAGTGTAAACTCCGGGTGATTCTTATAGCGAGTACGTAAGATAACCACAACGCAAATGGTGTAGGAGAACGACGAAACATATTTCATTGCGTAATAAAGTAACACAGTTGATTAAATAACAACAGAAGATTAACACGGAAGAAACACAAGGACTGAAATTAATAAGCTCGTTTAGTAATCATACATAAGAATTAAACGAATGTTAGATAATAAAGAGGCTTAGCTGAATGTGGGCGTAAAGATGAGGGAAAATATTGGGATCTTCCTCTTGTTACTGTGAAACTAATATTAGCCAATTTGGGAGAAGATGCAACACGTAAGAGGTTTGATGATCATAACTTTTAAATAAGTTGACAGAAAACCACTCACGGTGTTGTATTATGATCGAAAGGCATTTATTTATGTACAATAAATTAAAATCATCAAAGAAAATTACACAAAATATAAAGTCTTGCATTAGGACATGTGCGCCAATAGTGTGAGGAACACGCCACTCGATATAGGAGAAAATGCTAATATCTATAAAAAAAAATAATTTACTTTGGAACATGTGGTATAGATACTACAGAAAATGGCTCTATTAACATTTTCAGCAAAGATCTCACACGAAGAAACATAAAATAAATCACATGGGTAATACAAAACAAGACATAAAGCACAGTCCTAGAATATATATCACACCTAACATCTGTCACAATGCAACTGGTCCAGAGCAGAATCTTCATGCACTCATTTACCGCGTTTGTAACACTGAACACAGTCATACTTAGGGCCCCTTTTGGCGTAGAAGTAGCAATTGCATACAGCACAAAAATTATCGCCACAGTCCTTGTAATTTAGTTCGTCGTGAAGTGTTTTGTCAACCTCTTTTCGGCACATTCGACAATCAAGCACAGTCCCCGTGCCTTCCTAACGGTCAGTTCAGGATAACATACCAAAACACGCTATAGCTAGTCATAATCAGCTAACGCGTGTTAAAACCTACGCTTCAAGCAATTCTTCTCGGCGAATCAAAAATCCGTTTAACGAACAATTTTTTTATTTAGCATCTTCTAAACGTTCAACATTCTTCACTAAGGCTCTTTCGTGATCTTTTCAAAGGCCACTTAGAACAAGTAATGTTCTAATACAGCGTAGAATTTTTGTATGTAGAACATTATTTATTGAATTATTAAGTTACCTGCATGATCACGCACTTATTTAGTAAAATTTTCAGCTTCTATGGGTCTTGTAAGGTTTCTGTAGAAAATGTGATACATCTTAGATTAATCTCTCATTGGCATTATTCCGTTTGTCATATCTTCATAAACAACAAGAAGGGTTGACTCCGCCCAGGAAGCACTATTCGTCGGCCACATGTAGGTTGTACATCATGATCTGTCCTGGCTAAGACAGACTACATAACTCCAAAAATGTTGGTTAATATAAATATATTAAACAAGAAGTTACTGATAACTACTGAACCTAGTTTCCTCTACATGGATGCGAATAAATTTTAGTGAAATTCTTAAAAGCTTAGATGGCAGGTAGGCATTGATGCCTCATTGACAGCAATGTCATTAGAGATGAAACCAAAAACATATGCAAAATTCCAAGACAATTAAAATACACGAGTGACTTACCCAGGATTCGAATTTATAAAAAGTCGTAAAATTAAGATAGCTTGCTATCAACTGCAAAACGGTGGTAGGATTCGGAGCATTAACTTTGGATATAATCAGTATAATGTTTAGAATGATAGGGCCCACAAACCTGAAATATTTACATTGCCATCCTTTTAAAGTATTTGTCCGTGCCACTAAAAACACAAACTTTTACATTGCCTACCATAACGCTACTTGTGCGAAAACTTTGGTGGAAATCGGTTGATTGGTCTCCGAGATATGGCATAAAAACTTAAATTGGACCCGTCATGTTGCAGATATACTGCCTTTAGTATCCCTTAGGCGCAAAACGATTTTATAAGAATCCCAATGGGAGCAAACTTTGGAAGCCGTGTCTTAGCTAGATTTTTGGCATATATTCTATATGAATATAAATTTAAGTTTGTAAACAGTTATGGTCATGATATCATCGTCTGTAGTGAAGTGTTTGCCTATTGTGCGCTGTGTTCACGAAACTCCGAGAAGTGGGCCTCACAGTGAACTTAAAGTAGGTGACACTGGCTAAGACCCAGGTGAATATCTTGGATTACATAATTTTGAGTAGACAACAACATATGGACCTGGACCAATCCGATCCAGGTGTAGCCTAGTCACCTCTTTGATTGTACTTTTGGGGGCTCTACCACATCATGCCATAATAACCTTTGTTTTTGCTGTCATGGTTTTGAAATTTTGGAACAAATTTTGATTACGTCGTTGGATGGGTGCACCTGCCCAATTTGTTGGGGACCTAGTCATGATGGCTGCCCTCCCCATTTGTCAAGTAGTCGTTCCACACGCAACCCCTTTTTGAACACATGGATTGACAAGTATAGTATGTTTAATGTGATGATGCGTCCATGTTGTTGTCACCATTTTGAGCGAGAGTTGACGTAGCTAATGTATATGCGTACATGCGTTGTGTACAGGTAACCGGACTGAGTCACTTGACCGTTTTTCATCCTCATTCACTCGCTTTTCGCCGCCCACTGTCGATCGCCTTGGACTTTGTTCAAGCCTATGAAGGGGTGCCCCGAGGTGCTTTGGTCTCGACGAACGTGGCGGACAGTCGTTAAATTTCATCGATCACGTTCGTCGTTCCATGTGATGTCATATTATGCTGTGTATGGCTTTGGGTGCCATGGTGTGCACCATAATTAATTCATAACCTTTCATGTGATTTAACCTTTTATTCTAAATTGTATCTTATACTTCCATTATATTTGGGATTCACGAATTTGACAATGGNAGTCGTTAAATTTCATCGATCACGTTCGTCGTTCCATGTGATGTCATATTATGCTGTGTATGGCTTTGGGTGCCATGGTGTGCACCATAATTAATTCATAACCTATCATGTGATTTAACCTTTTATTCTAAATTGTATCTTATACTTCCATTATATTTGGGATTCACGAATTTGACAATGGGATTGTAGTTGCACGAGTGGTACACGGAATACAAAACCTATGAAGTGGTATCACCTGTTATTCTAAATTGTGTTCAACATTTTCATTGTATTGGTAAACTGCGATCAGGACAATGGGATTTTAGTTGTGCGAGTGGTGCACGAAATTTTGTATTTGTGGACGAAGGTAAATTGTGGTGCATAAGCTAAGGTCATCAGTTAGGTTAGATTTGCCAATGTGTGCACAATAATTTAAATTAAATAATATAGAAAGTTCATTGTTGTAGCCACTATTGCTCATGGGGTGGCTATTACCTGTTTTGTACGCACAAATAACACCACTGTATTTTGACGAGTATTGGTCACTCTCGCGACCTTCCTTTTGGTGTGTTTAGAGTTCTAGGATAAGGTACCTTTGTAAGTATGGTTGTAACCCATTGCATGTAAACAATTTCAAGTGTTTGTTGTAATGTTAATGTTCACTTACAGGTCTCGTTTGGTTTTACTTGCATTATTTACATTTACCTTTGATTGACGAAATGCGTTTTAGTAATCTACCTAAAAGTGTGCAGTGTGATATTGTATCATAGCATATTTGTATCTGTATCTGCTAACTGCCCATAATTACAGTTATTTACCCCCCACCCCCTCCCGAGCGTTTCTTGGGTGATTTGTACCTTCAGTACCTATCACACGGGGAGGGTACAAAATTGTAATGCAGTTTGATTAAATTCAAATTTGGTAAAAGTATTTTATTTATACAAAAGTGCTCATCATTTAAAAACTAAGACATAAACAAACATATTAATTATTGTTGACCATGACTTTGCCAATTGTGTTGCCTTGGGGTAGGTCAATGTTGGGTACATGCCCAGAAGACGAATAATGGGTCTACCTCATCTTTGTTCTATGGTTGCTACCTCCTACTGATATGGAATGAGCAGTGTATCTAGGTATAGCCAACTCTGCACATCTGATTTTTTTCATTACTGCAATTAAGTCGCCTGTTTTTAAACAAATTCACAATCAATTTATTTCCACCACTCCCCGGGTAGAAAAAGTCAGTTGGCCCACTTGTGCAGATCTGGTTGTACACGAGGCGGGTCACCAACTACTTTCCATAATAAGTCAGCCTCTGGAATGCACCCGCAAATTTTGGTGGCCCGCATGATGCCTCTTGACTGTTGTGCACAGTTGGCAACATCTGGGCCACTTTTCAGATAACGTCCATGTAACAAAATACAATATGTCCACAAGCGGCTTGCTATGAAAATTTGCTATTTAATTTATTTTTTACAAAGGAAGAAACTTGCGGGTTCCCTTCGGAAGGCTGTAGTCGAGGCCACAGACTAAGTTAACGAGCAGCTTTCAGCAAACCTATAGTTTCGCCAACACCAACTCCCTCTCCCTCTATTTCTCACAGTTGTTCACAGTCACCACAAACAGTCACATCTGCAGCCGAGATTTGTCATTAGAAGACATATACGAATATCACGAAGTACAGGAAATACCATAATACCATGAAATACAGTTTCTTATGAAGCCTTCAAAAATCAATCTGTGAAGGTACAGTTAAAAGGCCCGCTGGGCAGATTTTCTGAAATACTTGTAAATAAATGCATTTTGATATTAACAATAAAATTAATGTTACTGAAAATGCAATCTGTAGTCTTTCTTTACCTTCATATACTCTTTTCTCGAGTAGTCTAAAATACCCTTCGTCTTTTCTTTGACTATTCTGCTAACAGTACATGGAGTAATAAGAAATACAACTGCAGGCCATTGTAGTAATTACCTGTATCCTTTAATCCACCGTTGCGTTATCATTCAACATGTGCATTCCTCACAGGTGACTTGATGTCAGGTCTTATTCAATATCCTTACAACATAAGTATACTCTACCACTTTCATTTTAATAAATATACTTTTTTTTTTTTACTTGCCAAGAAGATTTTGTTCATTTCACGTGGTTAGGTGTGGCACCTAAATTTTCTTTCACTAAAAAAAATTTATTGAAAGCAAAAAATAATAACTTTTATTCATTGACGAATTTTTATTACGAAGTAGAAAACTTTCTGTGATATCAGCGGTACAAAAATCATGATATTGCAGTGATAGAAAGTTTATCAAGCTTTTTAAAAACACACAGTATGACATATAAAGGCATACCGAACATTAAAAATATGAAGGCTAATATAATTAATTATCAATGTTTGTTCCGAATAAATAATATAATCGGACCATTTTTTAGTAAGATTTTCTTTTTACGTAATATTTTTCTAACCTTACACAGCAAATACCATTTTATCGTGTCGTAAGACGCCATAATACTTAGTATTACAATCCCCTTAGGCTCGAGTATTGTTTTATTATAATCAGGTAGGCAAGAAAACAAAATTCCTTATGGGAGAGTTTGGCAGAGGGAGAATTTCCGCCGCAAGGTGCGCTAGTGTTGGGTCGTTAAATTTTATATTGGGTTTATTAGTGTGTAAACGTTAATATTTGGCTCGGATGGTAATTTATTCTTACCCCAGCAAGAATATGAAATATAAACTTAATTTTGTAACTGTTATTATTAATGATTTCCAATGGTGTTTACAAGAGCAAACAGTAAAAATACAATTGTTCGATATTGATTGTTCATAATCATGCTTATTTTTAGAAAAATGTAGGAATTTAAGAGCGAAATAAATAAAGCGGTTGGTTATAAAAAGAATTTTATGAATCGGTTTTTAAGCCAACATTTTTCTCAATCCAATTTTAAAATCAGAATATTCAGAAAAATGTGGACATGTTTAGATAAATGTTCACTTAGTGCGAAAAAAAACACATTTATTTTACGACAATTGCAAATGTCCAGTTTGTTTACATACAAAACGGAGAAAATGTGTTAATACTTGCGAAAGCAGTGCAACCTGGCCACTAGTTGCCAAACTACTAGCATTGGGCTTCGCAACGTGATTGGACCAAGCCTTAGGCGGAGTCGCACTACGCTTTCATATAGTTGTGGCTTGTGTTTCAACTGGCTAGGCAGCTGAACGGCGAGCAGAGATTCAGAAGAAACATTTCTTATTTAAAACGTTTTTAAAATGCGCAAAATTTGGCCACCTAGGGACAGTATTTAAGAAGCATTCGGCATCCAATGACACGTTTTAGGTTTCTCTTTTCGTTTCTAATTTGTAATTTTGAAAGTGAAAATGGGTGAAACGGACCTTTTCACTATCATTTTTAGGTATAGTCCATCCACGGTTCCTTCGGATTTTTTTAAAATTAACCTTTGAAAAATCACCCAAGTCGTAATATTTCAACCTGTTTTTTCAATAACTTGTATATTACAAATATATAACACTGTGATTAACATCAAAGTACTATATTCTTGAATAAATGAAACTTTAATTTAGTATATTCTAAACTTGTTATATTAATTTCGTATTGAAAACTAATTAAAAACAGTGAGGGCAGCAATGTGTTGGCAACGGCTAGCAAGAAATGGTTCACAGCTAAAATATTGTTTTAACCTAGTATTTTGTTATGCTATTTGTAAATTAAACGTTACATATTGATATATTTGATTTTTTAGTTGCCACTGAAGGAAACATAGTCATTGGTACAGTTGAAAATATCAACGCAAATTATCATGCGTAGGCCCTAGTGACATGGTGTTTTTTTTTTTTTTTTTTTACCTATAAAGAAAACTCAACATGCAGAGCTGAGCTTGTCGCTCCGTCTATTTCTCTTTATCTGTCTCTCTCTATCTCTCTCTCTCGCGAAGTTCCTCACTACCTGTAATAGCAGTAAAATTACACATATTTTCAATTTTAGCATAACTTGCACTTATTACAGCAAAAATTATAATTTGTTATTTACAAATGAAACGAGATTTTATTGTTTGAATACTTAGTGTAATATATTTAGATGTGACGGCGGGACGGTTACAAATCCTAAGTTGGCAGAAGTGGCGACTGACGACGCCGACATGACATGGCGTGTTTCTAACCGAAGCGTCAAGTTCGTACTCGTTATGTTTTTTTAACTTACCTAGGCAATTTACGATGTTGTGANGTTTTTTTAACTTACCTAGGCAATTTACGATGTTGTGATAAATCTGTTTTTTCACGGCAGGAATAAATATAGTGTAAAATATGTCATGACCACTGTGTGTGTGAAAAAGTATTGTTGCCATTACGTCACGTTTGGACTACTGTGCGTGATTGCAAATTTCGGACGTGTGAAATTTATACGTTTTAACCGTGGACTATTTTTAAGACGAATTTAATTGTTTGAAAGTCAAGTTTGTTTATCACAAACGTTGTAACCTTGCCCTAGGTGTTTGAAAAACAATTGTGTAACGTGCATACGTTTCTGTGATTCTGATGTTTGCCACAACCCCAACAAAATACTAAGCCCAGCCAGACAAATTTAATGAAATACACCAGAAAACAGTAATTACCAATGCATATATATATGAATGGAATAAAATTTATGGTAGGCCTATTTGTGTGCATGTTCACCACGATCTTTTACGTTTGTCGATTCCACGTACAAAAAATAAGTAGCACGAGTTGCGTGCTTGAATTTACTGTGCCTTTTAATTGGACTGCTAGTTCCTTCCTTTTAATTTGATTTCAACTAAGGCCGTTCTTTTAACGAAATAACCCAACACATATCAACAACAAGAGGTTAAATACTACAGTTATTTCCCCCGCAGTTGTAACAGGGTGAAACACAGTCGCGGCAACATATTAAAGTGTATTATGTGTAATGTGCTATATTGTGTATAAAAATTATGTTAACAGTGTAAAATAATAACCGTAAGAACTATCGTCAATATGTGCATTGTTAAAAAGTCATAAAGCTGACGTAAATATTGTTATAGGCCTAAATTGTGAACATTCGTACGAAATGGTTTTTGAAAATGATTAAATTCTTTGAACAGCTTAAAACAGTAAACAAGCATTTCTCAGTAAGAACATAGTCTCATAGCAGTGTTTATGTTTACATAAAGCGGAAGGATACGTACTCAGTAACTAAAAGTAGAACTTTAGCAGGGCTTCAGAAAAGTGTGAAGTAACAGTGAATGGCCTATAACAACACACTCGTGCATAATATTAAAAATGGCCAAGANGGCTTCAGAAAAGTGTGAAGTAACAGTGAATGGCCTATAACAACACACTCGTGCATAATATTAAAAATGGCCAAGACGCGTGCAGAATACATTTTTTTCTTTATGACTACTCAATAAAATTAGTTTCACCACTGAGAATTACAATAGGCCAGTTGCCGATGTAAATACTGCACGCCAGTTCACTGCCTTGCTCATAGAGGNGTCACCACTGAGAATTACAATAGGCCAGTTGCCGATGTAAATACTGCACGCCAGTTCACTGCCTTGCTCATAGAGGCGATGATGCATGTGATGAGTGAACCTGGGTCGCCCCTAGCCGTTCCGCATTTTAGACACTGGACACGCTTAGTACCCCCAGCCAGACAGAACCTTTAGTGCGTGCTTTTTAAGGGCTACGAAAAATTCTCGTAAAGCGTGAATCCCTGAAACATAAATTCCAGCAAATTTCGATGGGTTTCCCTTTATTGGTTATGCAAAAAATTGTATGCACTATCATGTGGGTCAGCAATATTTAAAGACCCAGCCAACTAAAGCCACTCAAAAGCCACATAAAATATACAGGACCANTATCATGTGGGTCAGCAATATTTAAAGACCCAGCCAACTAAAGCCACTCAAAAGCCACATAAAATATACAGGACCAGAACTATTCATTTGCACTAGATAAAGTTCTCTTAAATTGAATGGGTTACTTAAAACCAAGGTAGGATCATGATCAGNGAACTATTCATTTGCACTAGATAAAGTTCTCTTAAATTGAATGGGTTACTTAAAACCAAGGTAGGATCATGATCAGAATAAAATGTTATGACGTCAGCTACAAGACCCTCAGTATGAATATTAGTGAGAAACTGATCTATATACGTTCCTGGATTTAACTCACTACCAGGTCTCATTATTTGAGTGATTACTGGTTGTATCCAAACCATATTTACCAGATTTTTAAAATCGATAGAATCATAAGTATCAAGACTAATATCTGTTTTCCATTCACGGTAACTTCCAACTTTTCTGAAGATCTGCTAAAATTAAACTTTCAGGATGTTCCTCCATCTCATGCAAATGAATCTTAACCAAGTCTAGATAATTACACCAGAGGGACACAGCGCANTGAATCTTAACCAAGTCTAGATAATTACACCAGAGGGACACAGCGCACCGCATTCGTGGGCACTCCGTATAATCACGTTTTGAATTAGAACTTTTTCTTACTAGGCGCTGCCAAGAAACATAAGTTCTCCCTTTTTTTATTTATATCAATTAAAAGTGCAATATTATAATTTGTAGATAAAATGAAAGCAGAAATCCAATTTAATAAAAAAAGATACTTTATGTTAACGCTAGTATAAAACGCATGTGATGCATTAAATATGTAGGAAACAATCAAGCCATGCATACATGGGTGATTTTTCAAAGATTGAATTAAAAAGTTTGGAGAAACAGTAAATNACCGCATTCGTGGGCACTCCGTATAATCACGTTTTGAATTAGAACTTTTTCTTACTAGGCGCTGCCAAGAAACATATGTTCTCCCTTTTTTTATTTATATCAATTAAAAGTGCAATATTATAATTTGTAGATAAAATGAAAGCAGAAATCCAATTTAATAAAAAAAGATACTTTATGTTAACGCTAGTATAAAACGCATGAGATGCATTAAATATTTAGGAAACAATCAAGCCATGCATACATGGGTGATTTTTCAAAGATTGAATTAAAAAGTTTGGAGAAACAGTAAATAGATTATATGTCAAAATCACCAGCTATCACAATGTTATGCAAGGGATAGGCAGCAGTCTCGGCACTTAAAACATCATAAAGGTTAGACAGAATAGCTTCAAAAACAACTTTACTCTTTTCAGGTACTCTATAAATATTAATAATAACTATCTTATAACTAACCAACATGCAATTCACAATCAAATATACTTGCATATTTATCAATAATATATAAGGACTTACTTTAAAAATGATTTATCTGAAAAATAGCTGAACCACCATGCTTATTAGGTAACCTACAATAACTAACTCCCAAACAATAGGCTAATAAAGATATTAAAGTAAATTCTTTATATGACAATCAATGCTCAACTATACAGCATCAAGAATATAATGACGGGATAAATTATAAAGTAACTTATTTCCAACTTAGTCATATTACGTAGAACATTCCAGNCATAAAGGTTAGACAGAATAGCTTCAAAAACAACTTTACTCTTTTCAGGTACTCTATAAATATTAATAATAACTATATTATAACTAACCAACATGCAATTCACAATCAAATATAGTTGCATATTTATCAATAATATATAAGGACTTACTTTAAAAATGATTTATCTGAAAAATAGCTGAACCACCATGCTTATTAGGTAACCTACAATAACTAAATTCTTTATATGACAATCAATGCTCAACTATACAGTATCAAGAATATAATGACGGGATAAATTATAAAGTAACTTATTTCCAACTTAGTCATATTACGTAGAACATTCCAGNTATCAAGAATATAATGACGGGATAAATTATAAAGTAACTTATTTCCAACTTAGTCATATTACGTAGAACATTCCAGCTTAAGAAGATTAAATTGTTAAATATATTTCTTGATTTAGAATTAGAATTAAGGTTATGTTTAGCTTCACTGGGACCTATCCGTACTTTGTAGAGTGCCTGTTCTGAAAATGTCTTCTTTTTGGTACATATTCTTTCACAAGGACCTCCTCAATCCAGAAGTAAGGGTTTAAAATATTTTCTTTACAGCCATATCTCACACCAATATTAAAATATTTGTAAGTAGAAAACCTTGATACAACGTCTTCACACTGATGATCAGTTATACCATTGCTAACTAAATAAATTTTACATCGGTTTTTACAACCTGTGGGTTTACTCTTGAGATAAATATCCATTTAACCTTTTTAAACACACAAGCGTAGTATCACTCAACAACCTTTAAACAGTAATCACTTTAGGTTTAATAGTAAATTGATAAGAATTTCTTAACACTGCTGAATTATCAGATGATTCAAGTCTCCACCTACTTCTGCTCATAATAATTATTACTACTGTTATTATAAATTGCAGTTTGAGTCTTCTTGTCCTGTAAGACCACCCTTAAGAACAACTAAGTATCTCTTGTAGTAGCAGGCACCATTTTCTCACAAACCTACATATAAAAATTTGCTTTATTAGCAGAAATCAACCCACTATACGAACAACCATCAGAGGAGGCATGAGATACAGGGAAGTCTCAACTGTTCACTTTAGTTCAAGACCAGCCTCAACTTTCTTTAATCTACCTTATGTTTCTTCTTTAAAATTAAAAATGTCATTGCATAACCTCGAATTTGCTATTGTGAAATCATCAACTTTATTTTTTGTTTGCATATTATTATTCTCAAGTTAATTTACTAACGCAGCAAAACTTAAAATAACTGAATTTAAGATAAAATGTTTTCAACGTCTCAGAACTTTGAAAATATCCCACTAACATTTGAGTCGCACTCATTACAGTACCATTTCACTTGTTCACCTAAATCTTGAATTTTACTGTAATCTTCATCTTGTATATTCACACATTTACTGTGATACAACTTTTTACAAAACCCGTCACATTGGATCGCGAAATCACAACTCACCACACACTGGACATTTCAAAGTCAATAATGGTAGTAGTATGTGCCATGGTAAATGTAAATAATTAATGGCGGTGCGTAATATTATCCAGATTTTTCAGTAAAGCTTCTACGATTTATAATTATGCTTGATGTGTCACATGTTTCTTCGTGTTTTTTTTAATTAGAGTTCATGCTACATTGTAAACAATTCATTGGTGCAGAGGGTTAAAAACACGTGTCTTGGCATCTGTATCAGCTACTCTTTCTTTTACCTAACCACTTCCCTGCTTTTCATAGTCTTCTGAATTGCAGGGATTAAATGTAATGATGATATTTGCAATTGTTAAAACAAAGTTCCCGCCAGTTTTGCACAGCTGCAGTAATGCGACAGAGTAGAATTGTAAACTCGCGAGTGTTTACACTAGTTATCAGAATGTTTAACTTTTTGCCCATTTCTTGTTGTATTGTTTGTATTTTAGTTTATCTTGTTTTCCTAAATTATGTAAATTAAATATTTTTATAGTGCTTGTATGTACAGCAGCCAATTCAAGGCCCTAGGAGCATTATAGCAAAAAAAAAAACCTGTATTAGGGCCCACCTGTAGAAATTCACAAGTACGTATTTACTTGTACTCATACATTTATTTTAATATTTACAAATATTTGCACCGGGATGAGGCATATCAAGTCGAATTTGCATAGCAATATGGTGTTTGGTAGGTTTATGTTAACGCCTGGTGCAATGTTTTTCTCACATACTATCTGTCCTGACTTAAAACTGAAAACGTTTTCCGTGGTATCGCAGCCTACCACTTTGGGAAGATAAGAAATGAAAAATTTCAAGTCTCTGAGCTTTTAAAACCTGGTGTGACCCAAGGTTGCGAGGCATGGATAATTACTATTTCAGTACTCTTCAGCGGCAAAATATTGAAGTATGTAACACAAACTTAAAACACAAATGAATAGAAGACAGTTCTTAATACGGAAAATACATGAAAATTAAAGCTGATATTTAAGATATTCCATAAAAACTCAGGCACGCC
The DNA here is from genome assembly GCA_002778355.1 of Clitarchus hookeri. Taxonomy (NCBI): domain Eukaryota; kingdom Metazoa; phylum Arthropoda; class Insecta; order Phasmatodea; family Phasmatidae; genus Clitarchus; species Clitarchus hookeri. The sequence continues at coordinate 42,913 of NQII01007033.1, read as the reverse complement.
TATTTAAAACAATTTTCACTAGCGCTCTTAGTTCGCAAGCCGCCGCGAGCTTCACTAAGCGTACGCAGGTAACATCCTGGCAAAAGGATAGCAGTTGCCAGACCTAACTGTGTAACCGTGATAACGTTCCTCAGTAAATAACGAGGTGGACCGAAAAGACGAATCACTAGTAGTTAGATATCTGCTTAATCCAAGCACAATAGTTGACTCTTGGAAGTAAATTATCATTATTTAAATGGCTGTGGTCGTTGCACCCAATGTAAAAAAAATTATGTTAATCTTCCTAAACTGCAATGGAAGTTTTTAACCTATTCACTGTATGGAAATAATACCACGCATCAAGCTGAATATAGGAATGTTTAGCGTTGCTACTATACAAAGTTGGGAACTATACGTATAAAGCAGTTGCTGATACAAAACTCTCCAAACTGAGGCGTGTCTAACGTTCTCAAATGATACTATTATCCAGGATCTAGTGCCAGCAGTTCGAACAGTAACGCGTTTGCCACTGCCTGGCACTCGTTGCTTAAATAAGCCCGCATAATGCAGGCGTTCAAGTAATCGCTGGAAAGTTTTCTCGTCTGAAAGACGTGTATTAGGGAAACGATTCCGCTTAAAGACGTCTTGCTTCTGCTGCATTGCTTTCCGCGAGCCCGTAATTCAAATGCATGTATGTCATTTTCTGATACGAATATTTAATTAACACATCCAACTCACAACACTGCACAGTATCGAATGCTTTTGTTGGGAGGACAAACAGAATTAACGCATACAATAAAATACCTAGTAAACAGGTCGAGATATGTTAGCATGTGGCTTTAACTGTGTACTATCCATAGACGAGCTGTAAGAGTTACGAGTTTCGACCGTATGTACAGGGGTCTCTCTCCGCCAGACAAACACACTCATCCGCCTTTTCTTTTTCTGGTGAGTCAAATATTTTGCTACGTAATTTCATAGTTTGGGCTAACTTTACACCTGTATTAGTGGTACAATTTGGTATCGAAATCGTATACCAAAACCACTATCGCTCCGATATTATTTTAGTTCAAAATTCCTCTACGTGGAGCTCTGCTCATATACAGGCTATATTATTTTTTTTACAAGTCCTGTAGAGAATGAGCCGGAATCGAACGTGAATCTCATCAACATCACAGTTCAAATTTTTCAAATCGATACTGACGTCTTTAACCGTTCGGTTACTGTGGTACCTGGGAATAAGGTTTTTTTTTTTTTAATGAGATACAAGTATTTCTAAACGTTTTTATAAAGTTCAAATTCGCAAATAACCTCTGTGTCTGACAAGATACTGTGCCAGGTAAAGGGTTTTTACTCGAAAACAAGGTCAAATAGGTTACATATTTATACGAAGGTTATACATTTGTAATTGTAATTGTAAAGGGCTTATTAACGTCCCCCGGTGTTATGTCTGAAGTTTTACCAGGGAACGGTTTACAAACTAACTTGTGGCCTAACCTGAACTTACACCCGTGCCTTATTCGAACCCAGAACCTCCCGCACTCCAGACCGGCGGCGCAACAACCGACAGCGCCACGGGAGGTTGGCAACTTTTTCATAGTTTTGTCTCTCCTGTCCACTGATGGAGTGGGTTTCACGTTTTACGGAACAATTTTGTATATTTAAATTAACGATACCATCACACACCGCAATAGTTCATGCAATGCTACACCTTCACGGCACGCCAGTGAAGTCCGACACAACTTGGGAGCACAGTGCACCGCTGGAAACATACAGGCTGTCCTTCTGTACTTGCGGAACTGTTGATACTTTCCAGGTATTTAACGAACAGCATCCTATTTCTGTTCATCCTACAGCACACATTTTAGTATTGCCACGAAAGGCCTTTTTGATACTATTCCTAAAAGAGGTTATTTATATTTTTCTATGTGTCTAAATTACTGGCTCTCCCATTCTACCTTTTGATAGTGAAAACCACAGATTTAAGTTTAAAATTATCTTTGTCAGACAAATGAAATCAGTGTTTCCTTGATCTTGGCGTAATGTCTCAAGTAATCACTTCTTATTCATGTCAGTTATATGTGTTTATTTTTGCAACGTGTATGTTAAGGTGATATTTATTTGTTTTATTTATTAGTTGTTTGTGGCAGGTATATTTTACTTACTCCAGCTCTAATTAATATTATTAATTGCAAGTTGTTTTAACTTCAGATAACGTATTATCATATAATTAGGGTTTGTAAGTCTTTCTGTTTTCATTCACAAAGTTATTTTTATGTGGGCCGCTTTCCTTAGAGGAATTTGTTGATTGGTTGCTATGGCAACACAAGACGTATGTGTAAGAGATGATGTAACCGTATCGTGATTGGCGCGATGTTTAAAAGCATCGTCTGAGTATGCAGATTTAAGGTTTTTAGCCACATTGGTTTTCCCGTCAGGCAGGCCATGACTTAGTCGGTCGTCGGCCTGAGATATATTTCCTTTTGCTGGTCAATAGGTCGAGTACCGTGCAGAAATGCAGACTGCCGATAAGACGAAGACACACGGCATCTGAAGACGAATAATTTAAGTCTGCACGCGCTACCTACGCGGATTATATTTAAAGCCAAGTCTGAGCTACCGCGATTGCGTGTGGTACGGTAACAACTTAAGTGACGTACCTAAGGATCGATAGCCTGGTGAGGGAAGACTAAGGCCCACAACCAGCGGAACCAGCTACAGAAGATATCAAGAAAGGTTACAGCGATCAAGATTTTTTTAAGCTAATTACCCTCGGTTTACGATACAGTGGCTACGCCTGTCAATTAATTAATGATTTTTGAGAAACTAATCTGGCTTACTTTACGCGATCTTGCATCATCATTTNAGCTACGCCTGTCAATTAATTAATGATTTTTGAGAAACTAATCTGGCTTACTTTACGCGATCTTGCATCATCATTTTTGTTAAAGTTGCTCTACCTTTATGCTTACGCAGCCCTGAACTGAGGTCTCATGTTCTGCCAACTGACTGGGAGTGAGAAAATTATTTATTAATTTAATTTAAACATTTTGAAATAATTTAAAGAAAGTGAAGAGATTTAATTACGTTTTTAATTTCAAATATGAAATACGTACGAGAGGGCTACACCCATAGTTACGGCTAAACAAATCATATAAAATTTGGAAACCAATAACGAGCTGCTACATAATAATTAGTATTTGCACACATATTCATTTAATTCATAACGTTTCAAACTAAATATTATTTTTTTTAATTAATTCAAATTTACTTTTACTGAAATCTCTGTGAATAATCATTTGGTCAGTAGCCAGTGGTAGTTTGTGGTTTTTATTACTTCCTAGTGTCTCTTGTGTGTTGTTCGTAGCCTACGGAGATCTGGCCGTGGCAGTTGTTCCTGAACTACAAACATCTCTGGTATGATACACACATGTGGTAAGATTCAATCTGGTGTTGTGGTGTTTTCGCATGTCTGTCTACCACTTATACACTTGGTGACGTGAAACAGGGTTCTGCAGATTGGTAAATGTACTACACTGTATGGGGTAAGGTTGGTCAATTGCTATTTGCTAGAATACTGTGTAATTACTGTAGAACCGATGACACTATCTACTGACGCAAATGTGTGAGCTGTAATACTGGTATATTTAAATGTACAGAAAAATAACAAACTTATTGTACTAATTTAAAAGAAAAATTCTTGTAGTATCAAATTGTTCAGCCTATGTTTATGGATAATACCAAATAAGTGAAAATAAAAAACGTGTTAATTTATTTTATTTAAATAAGCTTGTAGGGGGTGGGTTTGAGGAATTGCTCTTCAGAATGTGCAGAAAGAAAAACAAATACAAAATAAATATAATGCGCCGGCAGCTTTCTATACGCTTTTAGTGCATCGAGAGAGATGAAACGGAAGTGAAACATTATAATGTTTTCAGGAATAATCTTATTGTACATATATGTACGCCACTGTGAATTTAAAACTGTAAATATTTAAATACCGTTCAGTTATATAAACTAAACGCGGCAAATTGAACCACAGCGTTCCGCCGGTAGTTAGGCTGAGGTAAATTCAGGTGTCGTCTTGCACGCGGTTGAAAAGAGAAGATGTTTCACATGCATTAATAATTGAGGAAATTCGCGATGATCGACTACATTACAGAAGCTTTGTCTCTACCTTCTCAGCCAATTATACTGCGCCTCGAGGAAGTGAACAGCCACGGGTCTCCGCCTGATACGCTCCGACACAGCACATTGTTATGTTAGGCCCAATAATGAAGATTACTTCGTTCCGCAGCATAACCTCATTACGACAGATACTGTTTTAATGAGATATCGATTTAGGGAGAACGTGGGCGTGGGAGCGTGTTCTCATTACACCGCTCTGCAGGTTACATCTGGGACGGCATCGCAGTTTCGCTTACCACACGTCTGCCTTTCCCAACTCATCTTCTCCCCCGTATCGCAAACGAGCGAGCTAACATGTACCCGAGCACAGAAGCAAGTACAAGTAGTCACTTTTCCAGGGGTTCCCGTCCCCCTATACACAATGATGAAATTCTCCCCCCCCCCCCTCATAGAATCATTTTCTCAAACGCGTGTGAGCAGAATTCTTAAGACAGAAATTATAAATATATTTCCTNATAAGCGAGTGCACGTACACACACAGCAAGGCTGAATGGCAAAACATTAAAACTAAGACATTTCAATAAAATTCTTAAGGCAATAATTATAAATATATTTCATTCTTAATTATTTTGTGAACCTTCAAAATTTTACATTCAGTCAGATGATACCTCAAAATATGAGGAATTAAAATATTACATTACTTAAACCCTATAGTACCTGAACCGGTAAGTTCTGGAACGGAAAGTAATTTATAACATTTTCGTAGGTAGTTTTCTGAAGAGTTTTTCGCGTAATGCTCTAAAACGGATACGAAGCGAGATAATAAAAATATTGCTGAATATTTTTTAAAGATAACAACCAAACCCGTAGTCACAAAGTGGTGCAAATTAAATTGCCTTAGAAAGAATTTTGAAAAATAGAAAGTTAATTTGTTTCGGGTTCACCTACTCTTCCTCCTCCCCGCCCAACCTTTTTAAAAAACAATTTGACCAGTCTTGGAGAAATTCCTAACAAACTTAACAGAAAAGCTTCCCAAGCCACACAGAAGGGTAGGTAGGTGTGGTGAGAAAGCTTCGGCATGCGAAATTTGAGAAGTCAGCTTTGTTTAAGCCTGAGAAAGATCGCATTCTTCCCTTCCGCCCTTTCTGCAGTCAGAAAAATACTTCCCTGTATGTCTAATCATGTTTACATAATACGTCTTTCTTTTACTCACACAACAAACTGTTTCAACACAAACTTTCACACCCTCCCCCCCGCTTACAGCTACCATTACATTCCTATGACGCAGTTTGCGTCATTAAACGCCCCTGTGGGCACTACTGCAATTCTCACAAGAAAATCAACTCAGTTAGGTTTTCTCGAACGTAACATAAATTCTGGGTTTTTTTTTCTGACCCTGTCTAGTCTTTTTGTTGTTATTTTTCATGACTTTGATACAGTATCTATTTTTCATTCATTTTTGTAGCACAGTCCTCAAACACATATACATAAGTAGTGAACTAAACAGATTAGATGAATATTCAAGGTTGCGCACAAAGTTAGCAAATAAAAGAGAAACCATTTCTTTGATGAATTACATCCATAGGCAAGCACAAATTTTGAGCTGTGAGATCATTTTCGTACTTCGTAGGAATATTGCCGCGATTCAGTGTGGTCATACTTCCATGCGTATAATTTTACGGCCAGTTGAGTTTATAGTTTTCCCGCGCTTTCTTCCACACTCTTTGAATAAAACATTCGAAAAATTACTCCACGTANGCCAGTTGAGTTTATAGTTTTCCCGCGCTTTCTTCCACACTCTTTGAATAAAACATTCGAAAAATTACTCCACGTACGACGTCTTAGGTTGTTTCCTGAATATGTCAGGTGTNGGCCAGTTGAGTTTATAGTTTTCCCGCGCTTTCTTCCACACTCTTTGAATAAAACATTCGAAAAATTACTCCACGTATGACGTCATAGGTTGTTTCCTCAATATGTCAGGTGCCACAAGCGTTTTATACTCATGCTAACATAAAAATACGTTATTTTTATTTAAATTGAAATTTTACTAATTTTTAATATATTAATTGTGTTGTTTACTTAATAATTATTTTTTTGGAAAACTAGAGAGAATATACGTGTATTGCAAATGCCTAGCAAGAAAGAGTTCTCATGGAAAATAAGTATTATACTTTGTGCGCAGGAACGTGGTGCGTTGCCCCTTTGGTGTAATTTTCCAGATACAGATAAGCTTAGATTGCATGAGGCGGAGGAAAATATCCAGTAAGTATAACTTTATCAAAGCTTTAGAAAAGTTGGAAATATCCGTGAATAGACTACATTAATTTTTGTCTTGGTTTCTGAAACAATATGAACTCACGTTTGGGCTGTGTGTTTCCCCTGTGCCGACAATCGAACCAGTCCGATTTCCACATTCTGTCAATGAAATTGTTGAGTTTGCTCCCAGAGTTTCTCGTGTTGAAATCTTGCTGACGATGCCGGTGGTTGGCGGGTTTTCTCGAGGATCTCCCGTTTCGCCCGCATTTGCATTCCGGCGCTGCTCCGCTCTCGCCTCGCTTCACCCTCATCGGCTCCCAAGATCTCGATTTTAAGAGCCGGCCTCTCTACTCCACTCCACTCTATGAAACTGTGTCAGTTTTATACGAAAATGTTCTTTCCGCCTTGAAACCTAAATAAGACTTCACGGGGATCCAAATAACAAATATAGAAATGTAGCTGTGTTCAATTGTAACGTTGTTTAAACTATCTAGCTCATCTTTATGATAGTTGCTTTTTTGACCATTTTACAGTTCCCTGGTACACGATTTCCTTTTTTCCGCGCGTGCTTGATTTCTCGTGATGACCACAGCAGGGGTTACGAAAAGTAGTCCCTGAATCGGTGACCTGCCGGTAGAGGGTAGATGTAAGGTGTGGCGATAGTGCGTCGCGTTTGCTGAGCACGAACAAATACCTTCGCACTTGGCCGCGGTCGTCGTAACGAGTAGTCGCGTAGAAGTTGTTAAATACTGTGAGCGCCGCAAGTGCTGGCGACTCACCTCCCTAGACGTCTGCGTTTGGGCTGCCGGCACGGCCCAGCTGATATTAGTGACGGCCTGGTTGTGTACTAACTGAAACAAGAACATTCGGCACGCATTGGCAAACGCGCAGCTGATTGTACGGAGACAAATGTTTTTAGCACGGCATCAGGCTGCGCGCGCAGCTGCCTCTCCTCTCGCTGGCCGCACCCTTCTCCCCATAAATCTACCCGCCAGCAGTTGTGGCGCCAACATTTCTTTCTCTTCCGTTGGACAGATGCGTCCATTTGTAGTTTGATTTTTTTTCGTCTGGCTTGAGGTATTTTCCTCGTCTGAGGTGCAGAAGCGTAGAAGCGCTAAGGGCGATCTAGGTGCTCGCATCGAATGTCTGGTTGACTTTACGTGCAAGGCACCGAACTGGCGTGCAGTGATTCGCTCGTCGACTCGCCTCACAGGACTTTCAGTGGTAACCGAACATTTAATGGAGTAATAATAAAGACATATGTGTGTAGCGTATCTTTATGGTATGTTAATCAGTCTGCATATGAAGGTTCATACATAGAAATTATTGTAAAAAACATGTATTAATATATTTTTTCTTTCAATTTTCAAAATATTTGTTAGGTTTGGAAATCGAAAACGGAAACTGCAGTTCTGGAGGGGAAAGGTTGAAGTCTGCCCGCCACGTTGTGACGACAACATTGGGAACCTGACCTGTCACAATTAAAATGTTGATATTTAGCCTGAATGTTCAGCCTCATTATTTGTTATTTGTTTTAAAACTTCCACATTTTACATGCATTAACTACACAAACCTGCCTCGACGTATTCAATGTTTTGGGTGTCACAATATGGCGATGGACGAAAATGCATCTTCATTGTTGTCATCGCATGCTATGTCATTTTATTCCTCCCTTCGTGTATCCGAGTCTAGAAAACTACCCCAAAGGGACAACGCAGTGCACCCTGTTTAATAATATTTTGTATAAGAGTTATTTCTTACCAAATATTAAGAACACATTTTTCCTCCCTTTTTTATTCATATTAGTTATAATTGAGATATTAAATATTACAGATAAAATATAAGTAAAAATTTAATCTAATTAAANGTCTGCATATAAAGGTTCATACATAGAAATTATTGTAAAAAACATGTATTAATATATTTTTTCTTTCAATTTTCAATATATTTGTTAGGTTTGGAAATCGAAAACGGAAACTGCAGTTCTGGAGGGGAAAGGTTGAAGTCTGCCCGCCACGTTGTGACGACAACATTGGGAACCTGACCTGTCACAATTAAAATGTTGATATTTAGCCTGAATGTTCAGCCTCATTATTTGTTATTTGTTTAAAAACTTCCACATTTTACATGCATTAACTACACAAACCTGCCTCGACGTTNACATTTTACATGCATTAACTACACAAACCTGCCTCGACGTTTTCAATGTTTTGGGTGTCACAATATGGCGATGGACGAAAATGCATCTTCATTGTTGTCATCGCATGCTATGTCATTTTATTCCTCCCTTCGTGTATCCGAGTCTAGAAAACTACCCCAAAGGGACAACGCAGTGCACCCTGTTTAATAATATTTTGTATAAGAATTATTTCTTACCAAATATTAAGAACACATTTTTCCTCCCTGTTTTATTCATATTAGTTATAATTGAGATATTAAATATTACAGATAAAATATAAGTAAAAATTTAATCTAATTAAANTTTTTATTCATATTAGTTATAATTGAGATATTAAATATTACAGATAAAATATAAGTAAAAATTTAATCTAATTAAAAATTAGGCACTTTTATGTAAGCACAAGTATAAAACACTCGTGATATATGTTATATTCAGGAAACACCCCAAGTGCGTCATACATGGGGTGATTTTTGATGGGTTTGATTCGAAAAGTGTTAAGAAACCGCGAATGGACTAAACATCTTATTCTAAAGCAGAAGCCACTCAAAAATATTGAACAGTTTTTTAAATATCAACTATAAGATCGGAGTTCTGCGCTCTGTTTGGAGGCCTTGGCAGACGGTCTTCTTGAACTACAAAAATACGTAGATAATTAATTTACACAAATTAATTATCGAAGTAGTGAAAATTTATATCTACTTTATTTTTTCATAAAAATTTCAAATTTGTGCTTAATTATAGTTTCTGGGTATGCCTGAAGATTATTGTTGATGTCATTACAATAAAATAAAGAAATGTAATGGAAAATATTACGCACCATATATACCTTAACTAAATAAAATTATACCTTGAATGTGCATTCTTGACCCTCACCAAAAAAAACAATGGTAGAAATACTGTTTAATTTACAAAGTCTCAACAGACATGTGATATAGCGAGATACATGGTGGCACAAGATCTAAGCTAAGAAAAACCAAATTCATTATTCAGAAATGTGTCAAAATAAGTAAATATATACAAAGTTACACAAAGTCACGACAATGGGGAAGGTCGACATGGGCACCTAATCAGCCTGGTGAGACCAACCTCGGAACCAGAGGTTGCGGTGTCCAGGAGTCAATACTCAAANGACATGGGCACCTAATCAGCCTGGTGAGACCAACCTCGGAACCAGAGGTTGCGGTGTCCAGGAGTCAATACTCAAAGAGTAGTTTGTAACAAGAAACTAATAGGCTGAATGATCGACTTCCCGAACGAACAAAACGAAACACAGCACTATCATACCTATTTACCGCCAAAATGAGTTTCCAACGGACAGGAGAAAAAAGAGACTAAGCTTCCCATCACGCCTGCCTCGTAATGTGCGCTGCGCCACACAACACTTCAGGTTATAGATANAAAAAAGAGACTAAGCTTCCCATCACGCCTGCCTCGTAATGTGCGCTGCGCCACACAACACTTCAGGTTATAGATAGTACTTCCTACTTGGACGAAGCTCCATAGAGAAAACAGGTCAACGGCCTGCCAACGACCGAACAGCTGGCGCAGGCGAGGAGGGGAAAGAGAGGAAGAAGGAAAAGCAGACAGGTGGGAGTAACCCAAGATAGAGAGGAGAGAGTAGAAAAAGCAAAAAAAAAAAAAAGGGGGGGGTACCTCCCACCACATGGAGTAGTAATTAATAATTGCCATCACGAAAGTCGTTAAAGTTTGTTAATTACAAAAAAAAAAACAATTCAACCCCTCCCCCTAAAGTAGACCGGAAGGGGGGGGGGGGTCAGAAAGCTGGGTAGATGCACAGTTCGATACCTGAACGTCCTGTCCGAGGTGCCAAACACCATCAAAAAGAGATGCAAACATAGTAAAATATAGCATAATTGCGTAAAGGAGTCCAGAGTAATGTAGAAGCATACAGTGGTAAACAGTAAAGAGTAGGAATAGTTCACACGTTGACACAGAGAGCCTCTTCAACAGCTACAGATAGACTGACAGCATACAAAAACGTATTGAGTAGAAAGAAGTGTGCAGAGATCTACACTGGAAGAAACGCGCAGCAAATCTTGAGGAAGATCGAAGATAGAAATCCTTTCTTTGTTAACTCGGCATAGGTACCAAGAAAGGTGGTGACACTGGTGACAGATGACGTCGGCTTCCTCTGAGTCTGGCGCGATGTGTATACCCTCGGAGAACATGGAAAAGGTGTACGGGATGAGAAATCGGAAACGACATGTATACAAGGACTAACACAGGGTTGGGTTTGTACAGCACTTAAGTAACACATGCTAAACTAAGTATAAGTACCAATGTATGTGTCGAACGAACATAATGTTATAAGGTCAACTATCAGATATACATATCATTTGTATGGTTGCTGACATCAACTGGTGTGATCAGGCCTTAGCTGAACGGCTCGCCTGATCACACCTTCAAACATTAAACCTGGAAACGAGCGGGATTGCAACGCCACCATTTGGTCGTCGATCCTTGAGAAAGAAGACAGTTGCAGGAATCCCCTCCACCGGTCACTGAGCGGGGTCGCAGAACCACGCGCTTGATATAGGCCAGCGTAATACCTGGAACGAGCGTCTGTCTTCTGTCATCTTTCGTCTTTCGTCTTTAGTCCTTTAGGCGACCCGACCAGCGAAGCAGACCAGGAAGATGGGTGTGTGCGGCCGACGTTAACCGTTTCGCAGAATCAACCTCTGGCAACATTAACAAGGTGATGACTTTCCAGGTAGGTTTAAATAAAATGGCGTGAGTTAAATATATTGATTAATCATATTAAATTCAATGTAAAGCTCCCCCTATCAATAGTCATTTAAATAGCAACTGTATAATCTTCATGTAATAAAACCTCATCAGATACTGTTGTGCTCTACCGAATCATGAGTCATTATTTGAAATACGCCCCCAGCCCCCAGCATACTCTCACATTGACATTCTACATTGTTACTAGTTCGTAACAGGGGGTAGTCCGGGTCCTGTGAGGGGCCCTTTACCACCCAATGGGGTTTTCACATAGCCTACAGGGAGATTAGGAAGGAGTGAGATTGGCCCCTTTCCAACTCCCTGCACCCTCCCAAACTGTAGATACGGGGTTTGCCCTCCGCAGCTAACATATATGGGCCAACTGAGTTTCCCCAGATTGGCCCAGGTGTCCCAAAATATCCCCCCCCCCTTGCCTGCACAAGAAAAGGGGAGGGAGGCAGCACTGCCTGGTTAGTGACTCTACTTTAGTTTTGTTGTACGATAAATGTGGGAATTTTAGAGTTTATGAAAAAAAATTTTGAAAAGTTGTAGTTTCATTTTTTTTTTTTTTAACAAACAGTTAAAAAGATTTTAAATTGCCAAAGTTTTGTCTAAGTAATGTTAAGGTTGTCAGGTTGTGACACGAAGGAGGTTTTGAAATTGAGAATAAAAGTTAAGTTGACTCCCATTCGGTGATTTTAGTTATCCTATACTAGTTACTGAAGGTAACTGGTATATAATGTGTTACAGGAAGATGATGTTAACTAAATATAGTATAAGAAACTGTATTTGAGTTGTTTAATTACTTTGTAGTGTCTGATTAACAAGTTAGCTGTATTTTATATTACATTTTTGCTTGTATGTGTGAGCTTCTTTGACGAGCGATTAAATTTGGTTGAAAAACACCGTTTAAAACTAGTATATTTCGCGGAAAGACGCTGAGGGCCTGTATTTTAGTTTAAAACAGTCGTTATTATATTTGTGTTAAGTATTACTAGGAGAAAAGTCTGTAGTTTAATAAATATCGCGTGAAAAACGAGTAATAAATAGTAACTTTTGAATTTGTGAGTTGAAAGGTCCGTGATTGGCTGAGGGGTCCTGCCAATGGCGGGGTTTCTGCATCTGCTCACAAGATGGCCGCGCGGGCGCGTTTGACGCGGAGATACGTGGTGATTTCGAGAATTGCGTAGGGAAAATAAATGTTTTATTTCAATGGCGCGAGGTGGGTATAATGGAAGATTATAATATTTAAGAAGTCCGAAATAACTTGGATTATTTTTAAGTAACCCTTTTATAGGTTAATAGATGATTTAAAAATTCTGAAATAAAATTTTTTTCAAGAAATTTCCTACAAGTGGCAAGAGTTCATGCAGTCTTTATAAGCTTTGACCTTGTGTTTTAATAATAATTAATTGAGGTAAATAGTAGTTTTATTCAGTAAATTGGCAGCGCCGCAATAAGTTAAATTCGGTTTCAACCGCGTGATTTTTGCTCGTCAGANGTAGTTTTATTCAGTAAATTGGCAGCGCCGCAATAAGTTAAATTCGGTTTCAACCGCGTGATTTTTGCTCGTCAGAGTTTGTGTTATTGTATTTTAAAATACCAGGAATTTCCGGAGAGACTGAGGGAAGGATATAAAATTTTATTAACCTGTGGGAAAGTACTGAGGGCTTCAAGAAGCAGAAAGGTTTTATCCTGGGGGTTTGTAATTGCTTGGCATCTTGCCATGTATGGTAGGAAATGCGTCAGGGTGGCTGAGAAATTGCACTCAGACAAGAACCGCATGAGCGAGCTCAAGTCTTGGTGTGTCTCTTCCAGTCCTCCAGACACATTTTGAGGTGCAGGTTTGCGAGGCTGGAAGCCGGGCGAGCACGGTGCAGGTTTTTCTTGTGATGCTAAGGGTAGAGTGAGGGTTTCTACTACAGCTGGCCGCTGAAGTCCTATCGACGCCTGTGCGTACGACAGGTTTCGTGGCACATTTTGTGCATCAGTTATTTTCTGATATTTTGCCAAATTCCTAGCCGGCGCTGGAATTGGCTTNATCAGTTATTTTCTGATATTTTGCCAAATTCCTAGCCGGCGCTGGAATTGGCTTACTGTCTGCATTCTACAATAATTGTTGGTATGGCCTAGTGCCATGCAATTACTGCACCTGGAAATGTCCTGTGGCCGTTTCTTATATAAGCGTGGGTGTACCACGGTTAAGTTAAGTATATTTACCGAAACTATGGGTGGCAGATTTTTGTTTTGTGCGGCCATTACACAGAAGTAGTGTTGCGGCTGCAATTTGTGTTTTTCGAGGTTTGTGAGATGGCTAGGATCTGGGATGCTCTTACAAAACTGGGTGATGTTTTTTACATCATAGCCGCGGTCGGTAAGATGTGCTTGTATTTCTAGTGCGTTCGTGGTTGACGGGAAGTCAAAAACCACTTTCTGAGGCTGTTCTGATTTTGGGCAGAATGTGTAGTAGCTTATGGCTGAGGTTTTTAATGCATTCTGCGCCTGCGTGAATAGTTCGTGGTGGGACGTAACTAGGTTTATTTTATGTCCGCCACGTTGAATGGAAATGCTAAACCTTTTTTTGATATTGAACTTATCAGTCGCACCACTGATGTGTAGTTTTCTAATGCAGGAACTACGATCCTCTAAGTCTGCTTAATTTGGGATCTGTTGTCTCCGACCTGCGGCTGCGTGTTGGCTGGAGGTGTACCTGAGGGGCTAGGTGTTTGCGGGGAAACCCCATCTGGGATATCCCGGAGCGGACAGAACCAGTTTTCAGCCGGTAATGGAGCTGGCGCGACTGGCGGCGTCCTGCGAGGGCGCTTGGTGTCGACTTGGCTTTCTTTTTTTCGACTCGGGGTTACTACCCTGTACTGGTCGTCAGTACCTGGGGTTTCAGTTTCCATGGTGCTTACCGTGTTTGTTTCAGCTGCCATCGTGGCATTGAGGAGGTTTTGCGAGGGTGGAGGTAGGCTAACTGGTGCAGCCGCATTTCTCGTTTGTTCCGTGTGTGGCATATGTGGTCTGATGTGTGTACGATCCGGTTCACATGTTGTTATAAGCAAAAATGTTGCAGTTTGAGATTCGTTAAATATTGTTCCATCCTGAAATACTAATGTTTTATTTCCGGGTAGGAAAGTAGGTCGGCCAACAGCAGACATCGCGCCCCCAGCCGGCTCCAGTCATGAGAGGGATGGGTGGGGGAGGGGAGGCAGTCCGGGAAAACTCCTAGTGTGTGTTTATTAATTAGCAGTGTGCCAACAAATTATTATCATTATGGGTGCAGTACACTGTAACCGCTGACCCACTAGGGGCTAGGCTCGAGATGACCAGTTCCCTGGCCGGCCACAGTATCCAGAGGTGTATGCCGCGAAAGCAAATCTAAGCGTCGCAGTGGAGAAGAGTGTTATGATTTGTATCAAAACTGTAACAACTAGCGCCACCTATTGTTTTCTCTATGTCATCCTGTTGTTTTCTCTATGTCATTAGTAATAAAGCTATGGTCGTTCAGTCGCCATTGAATCGCGATACGCGGTGTTTCATTTCGCTAATCATTACAGGTTATGGCCCCAGAAAACAATTGAATAATAATATTGCGATAGTTTGTACGGTATGATAAGTACTGAGTATAATTATATTCGCTGAAGGAGACTATTAATTGTGCCGTATCGTGTGTGTGTGACCTCGTAATGGCTTCGAACTATGTGATAAGCGTCCCTTAGTTGAAAAGACGCGAGACTTATAGTGAATGATGTTTTGCGGCGGAGAATTTCCTGGTCTTGGAGGGCATGCTAGGNTGTTTTGCGGCAGAGAATTTCCTGGTCTTGGAGGGCATGCTAGGATGCATCAAGCAGGAGCCGAATCAACCAGCAATAGGAGCCACGGATGATGCTAAAACCAGAGCAAAATTGATCTTGACCATTGATCCCTCGATTTACGTTCATATAAAAAACGTTACTTCTACAAAGGAGCTATGGACGAAACTAAAGCAGTTATTCGACGATTCGGGGTTTACCAGAAGAATAAGTCTGTTGAGAAATTTAATTTCTATTCGGCTTGCAAATTGTATCTGAATGACTGCCTCTGTAACTCAAATAGTTGAAAATGGACAAATATTAGCTGGAACTGGTTTTAACATAAATGACGAATGGATCGGGTCATTATTTTTGGTGGGATTGCCTGAAAAGTTTTCGCCAATGATTATGGCCATAGAACATTCTAGAATTTGCATAACAACAGACGCCATTAAAACTAAATNGCCATTAAAACGAAATTATTGGACATGGAGGAAACTGAAACGAATGAAACTAGTGGTGCATTTGCTAGTTTTCGTAAATACCAACATAAGAAAAAAGAAAAGTCTGTGGTTAAAGGCCATAAACAAGATGGCTCACAAACGTCAAAGTCCTTAACCATCAAATGTTTTAGATGTAAACAGACTGGCCATTTCCAAAATAAATGTCCCAATAAAGAGAAATATAATACGCAAAGTGAACAAAAGCAAACAAATGCCTTCAGTGCTGTATTTTTAACTGGCAGTTTTAGCAAAAACGATTGGTATGTCGACTCGGGGGCAAGTGTGCACCTAACAACGAATAAACATTGGATTACAAATGTTTCATACGAACAGAGCACTGAAGAAATAATTGTAGCTAACAATAGTAAGGTGCCTGTTGAGTGTTCCGGTGATGTGCAGATTAAAACTTTAACAGAAGATAGCATGTTTGATGAGACAATCAAATATGTGTTGTTTGTTCCAAGTATCACAACAAATCTCTTATCTGTGAATCAATTAATCTGCAATGACAATGGAGTGTCCTTTACGAGTGACAGTTGTATCATTTATAATAGAAAAGGCGAAAAAGTTGCTACAGCCTCATTAGTAAATGGAGTATGCAAACTAAACATGAACATGTGTTTGTCAGCTGCTGTGATTGAATCCGGCGAAACCTGGCATAGGAGACTGGGACATATTAATAGCAACTATCTTAACAAGATGCAGGATGCTGTGGAAGGATTGCAATTGGATAAGAATACAGATATAAGCAAGATGTCTTGTGTCACATGTTGTGAGGGGAAGCAAAGTCGCTTGCCGTTCTCTCATGAGGGTGACAGAAGTACTGAATTATTGAATACAGTATATACACATCTTTGCGGACCTATGGAGAATGCTTCTCTAGGAGGGTCAAGGTATTTTCTTATNTATTTATTTTTTGAAAAATAAAAGTGAAACTTTTGAATGCTTTAAACAATACAAAGCTAAAGTTTAAAATGTTCTGGGAAAGAAGATAAATATTTTACGGAGTGATAACGGACGTGAATTCTGTAATAAAGAATTGGATGATTACCTGAAAAAAATGGGAATAATACATTAAAAAACAAATACTTACACGCCTGAACAAAATGGTTTATGCAAACGCATGAATAGAACTTTAATAGAAAAAGCGAGATGCCTTTTGTTTGAAGCTGATCTACCGAAGAAATTTTGGGCAGAAGCAAGTAATACTGCTGTTTATTTGCAAAATAGAACGGTAGCAGCTGGATTTAATAATAAAACTCCGTTCGAGTTATGGACTAACAGCAAGTCTAAAATTAGTCATTTGAAGATATTTGGTAGTACTGTGATGGTGCATGTCCCCAAAGTTAAACGTTCGAAGTGGGACAAGAAGTCTGAGAAGTGCATCTTAGTAGGTTATTCAGAGGAAGTAAAGGGGTACAGAGGCTACAACCCTAAAACTCAGATAGTGTCAACCAGCAGAGACGTCATTATTATGGAAAACATTTTGAATACAGAGAAGCTGACTGTAGTTAAAGAGAAGGAGAATTTTTATACCGATATTGGAGAAGTAAATGCAGATTCAGTGGGGGACAACAATCATTCTGATGACTCGTATACTAGTACTTCAGGATTTAATAATTATGAAACCTATGTGCATGGTGATACTGCAGACTCGGACAGTTCCACTGAAGTTGATGAAACAATACAATCACGCGCGTTGCCTACTAGACAAAGAAAAAAACCAGGTAGATATGGTTTCTCACATATGTGTACAGAAAGTGATAGATTACATATTGATGAGTTGTTGGTGGAAGATGCACTACAGGGTCCAGATAAGGAGTGTTTGTCGCAAGCTATACAAGAGGAGCTGCAGTATTTTGAGGATAACAATGCTTGGGAGCTTGTAGAACCTGAAGACGGTAAAAAAGTGGTAAAGTGCAAGTGGGTATTAAAGAAAAAGTGTGACAGTGAAAACCAGATTCGTTACCGTGCTAGATAGGTAGCCAAAGGCTATAGTCAAAAGTATGGTGTGGACTATGAAGAAACTTTTTCCCCTGTTGTGAGGCACACCACATTGCGTTTGTTATTTGCAATTTCTGTACAGTTAAATCTTGATATAATATATTTAGATGTGAAAACAGCCTTTCTGAATGGAGAATTGAATGAGACTATATATATATATATATGCAACCAGACGGTTTTGTTTGCTCAGAAAATGATAAAAACAAAGTCCTTAAGTTGAAAAAGGCTATATATGGCCTCAAACAATCCTCCAGAGCATGGCATGAGAAAGTTGACAATTGTTTGATTCTAAATGGTTATAAGAAATCTAAACTGGAACCATGCTTATATAGCAAAGTTGTAAATGGTTGTAAGACAATGGTGACTCTTTATGTCGATGATTTCTTTGTTTTTTCAAACGATAAAAAATAAATGTTACAGTTAAAAAAGATATTGAACTGTCAGTTTAAAATAAAATATTTAGGACAAGTAAAGCGTTGTGTAGGTATTTATGTTAAAAATGATAACAGTAATAATGTAATTACTTTAAGCCAAGAAAATGATATCGATTAACTTTTGCACAAGTTTGATATGATTGATTGTTAAACTGTTAAGACTCCTATGGAGGCTAAATGGAATGTTACTAAATGTGAAAATGCTCAAAACCAGAATCCATATAAACAACTAATAGGTAGTTTGATGTATCTGGCAGTCCTTACAAGACCGGAAATTGCTTATGTAGTACGATATTTGAGTCAGTTCAATAATTGTCATGGTGAAGAGCATTGGTCATATGCAAAGAGGATACTTAAATATTTAAAACATACAAGAACTTTTGGTTTAAAATATAGTAAGAATAAAGATTGTGATGTTAAAGGTTTTGTTGATGCCGACTGGGCTAATGATACTATGGACAGAAAGTCATATACAGGATTTCGTTTTATGTTATCAGGTTGTGTCATCTCTTGGGAATGTAAAAAACAGAAGTCAATAGCATTATCTAGCACAGAAGCTGAATATATAGCAATTTCAGAAGCTTGTAAAGAGGCAATATATCTAAGAAAGTTGCAATATGAGATTACAGAGAAAATGTATACAATCACTATATGTAATTATAATCAGAGTGCACAGAAGTTGTCGGCAAATCCTATTTTTCACAATAAAACCAAGCACATTGATGTCAGATACCACTTTTGCAGAAACATGATATCGGATAAAATTGTGCATATTCAATATTTGCCAACAGCTGATATGACAGCGGATATGCTAACCAAGAGTTTAAATTCAGTAAAACATTAAAGATTTATAAAACTTTTGGGAATTGAAAGTGTGTAATATTCTGATAAGTGGGGGTGTTATGATTTGTATCAAAACTGTAACAACTAGCGCCACCTATTGTTTTCTCTATGTCATTAGTAATAAAGCTATGGTCGTTCAGTCGCCATTGAATTGCGATACGCAGTTACAAAGAGAGCTCCTCCTGAAGAGATGTTGACGATCCGCCGGTCTCGACTCGAATGCCACAACTCAGATGTGGCAGTTTACTGCTATTTAAGTTGTCAGATGCTGAGAGAAGAAAACTGACATGAGCTGTAGAATCGCTATTTGTACGATTTCGGTTGTAGCATATTTTCATGACACGGCCTTGATGACGGAAGTTTATATGCACCATATAACTCAAACTTCAATTTTTTTTAGTTGTGGCTGCCTTCCACTGAGGGTGCGATACAAGTTCTTCAGGAGGCAGATAAGGTCGTTCGGTACTCCCGTCTCTTTGAGAAACTGCCATATTTTATTACGGCTACACAATGAAATGCTTTGGCATAACCAACAAAACAGAAATATATGTTCTTCTGTTATTCCCTATCTTATTCCGTAATCCAACGGATGATAGCGATTTGATCTCTGGTTCCCCTTCCTCTGCGAAAACAAACTTGTCCTTCTGGAAGTTCTCGATCCATATACTGCTGAAGCCTTCTTTGCAGGATCTTAAGCATAACTTTGCTAGCATGCGATATTAGTGCGATTGTTCGATAGTTTGAACATTCCTTGGCGCTGCGGGATTGATACATACACTGACTTCTTCCAATCTGACGGCCACTGTTAAGTTGTCCAAATTTGCTGGCATATTAAATCTAGCACTTTAAAAAAGTCATCTTTGAGGATTTTAAGCAGTTGAGCTGGTATTTCATCCACTCAACTCGCCTTATTCTTCGCCAAGCTTTGTAGTGCCACTTGACTTTATTCTCCAGGATTTATGGTTCTGTTTCTAAGAGCACATATTCACACTGATCATTGACACTATACTCATTATTGTAGAGGTCATTGCTTGAACCACATGGCCTCTCGTGTTTGTAACGGGGCCTTTTCTAGTAATATCGGCAGAAATGTCTGCAGAAATGCAGCGTACATACCTTCATATTCAAACGAGAGTTTATTGGTTTGATAGTGCAGCAAATGAAAGAAGATATTATTATCTCATCCCGGCAGGAGAATGTTCCACCCAGATGTGTCAAAGATAAGCGTCCTTTATATTATCGTGCCGGACCGCCTCGTGCAAGGGTACATGTGACGATTTGGTTGGTTGGCAATTGAATGAAACAAACGCCATAGACTACCGTAATGTATATTTGCCAACTTGGTGCAAATTACGCTCCAAATCATGAACACACGGCTTTTGCGTCCCAGCTGGTCACACAAATGTTCTGTGGGCGAGAAATGTGATGAACGGGCAGGCCACGGAAAAGTTGAAACATGATGTGAACACTTTTTGAGCTCTGTAGGGGTGAACTTTGCACTGCTGGAAACCGGCTCCTGGTTTATAAAATTGTATTTAATTAAAAATAATCATAATCCTAACTTAAATTATAAATGCGAAGGTGTGTTTGTTTGTTTGTCCTTCTTTCGCGTCGCAACGGAGCATCGGATCTTTTTGTACAGAGATAGTTGGAGGACCGGGAAGTGACAGGCTACTTTTTAACCCGAGAAAATATCTCGTTCCCACGGGGAAATTCTTCTTGGAAAATGAAAAATTACATAAACGGAATAACAATGCAACGTCGCAACCGAGCAACAGATCGACGCAATTTCTTGCACAGAAATAGTTGAACGACTGAAAGGTGATATTGGCTACTATGTATCGCGAGAAAATATCTCAAAAAAATTTACAAACTATAATAGTGAATCAAGTCAGAAATAAGTTTGCCGCCAACGTACTCTCTTGCAATGCGCTGTATAAACCGTTAAAGATGGAACAATATAATGTAGTAAAGAATTTTGTAGAATAAAAAGACCTGAAAAAACTCCACGGTAGCATATATCCATATATAACATAGAAATATTAATAAGCGTTTATAACATTTAATTCACCGAGGCGTTGAGTTTTATAATATGTATAGAGTATAGAAGATAAACACTTAGTAAAATTCAACTTAATTTAAAAAAAAAAAACCTAAACAATAATTGTGTAGTCAACGCGAGAGGAGACGCGGGCACAGCTAGTATGCTATAAAACCAGTTGTCGAAATTAATTCTACGAAAATACTATCTACATTTGCGTTTGCATGCGAGCTAACCGTATGTGATAATTCTCTAATCAATAAATAAAACCATCCAGACGACAGACTCAATTCAGAAGAAAATGTAAAATTAATTCGGTTTTATTTAGCTTAAACTGAAGCAGTTAGCTTAAGAAAAGAATTATGAAAGTAAACAGCTGTGTTACACAATTCTAAAGTGCCACAGGAATATTTCCTGGCTTGATACAAAACAAGAAGTTAGTGAGAACTAATGAGTCTGCTTTCCTCTACATGTGCGCAAATAATTATACTGGAATTCTTAAAAGCTTAGATAGTTGGTATACGTTGACGTCTTGTTGACAGCAATACAATTAGACATACAGAAGCAAATGCAACAGTACCAAGAAAATTAAAATACACACGAGACTTACCCGAGATTCGAAGTCAGAAGAACTCGCAAAATTAAGCTAGAGTGTAATCAACTGCACCACGAAGGTAGGATTCGGAGTACCAACTTCGTGATGTAATAAGTGTAATAGTTTGAATGCAAGGAATCGCTAACCTGAAATATTTACAAGGCCATTATTTTGAAAATAAATGTCGGAACCACTAAAAATACGTAAGTAACATGCCCTATCATAACGCTACATGTAAACTAACTGGTGGAAATCGGTTGATTGGTCTCCGAGATATGGCATGAAAGCCTTTTAAAATGCTTGCCGCACCTAAAACATGTATACATACCATACTGTAGAAATCCTTGTGTGAAATGTTGGTAGTAATCGATCGGTTGTTCCTCCAAATATGGCATAATACCTCAATTTTTCATGTGACGATCTTCATGCATGGAAGCCAAAAAGATTATGTAATAGCACATTCAATGATTTTCATAAATATAATACATAAAGCAAATTTTTTAATGTGTTGGTAGATATAGCTCACTAAGGTAAAATGTTTTTATAGCCGCCATTAAGAAAATAAAATATTTGCACAACTAAAACATCTAAATAAATATGGCCTACCACAGTACAACTTCTTCGCCAAATTTGAAAGAGATAGGTTGATTGTTTCCCAATATTTGACACAAAAACTTTATTATTTCATGTAGGGCTATCCTACAAAATGGCGTAGAAATAATGTTTTGCATACACAAATGTTATGTTTATAATAAGTACTGTCAGCATACAAAGTTAAGTTGAAATTAGTTTTTTAGTTTCGTAGATAAACAAATTGAGCTAAATTTTTTATATTGTTGCCATTTTTAAAATAAGTGTCTGATCCACTCAAAGCATATCAATTTACATGGCCTGCCATAGTGCTACTACTTGTTTGCCAAATTCGGTAGAAATAAGTTTTTTTTCGGATATGACAGCATTAATTTTCCAAGTGATATCATTTCACAAAATGGTGGACAAAAGAGACTTTGGGTGGACACATTTGAATGTTGTAATATATACTGCCAGTGCACAACGTGACATTGGTATTAATTATATGGTTTCGACGATAGAGCATATAAAACTAATATAGCTATATGACCGCCATATTCAAAATAATTGTCTCGCCTACTTAAAATTATACTAGTTAAAATATTTTTCCGCAAAACTACTTGTTTACGATATTTGGTAGGAATTGGCCCATTGTTTCTCATATGTCATTAAAACTTTATTTATTCGTGTGGCGCTATCTTACTAAATGGAGGATAATAGAGACTACGTGTAGAAGTATTTGATATTTGTAATACATACTCCCAGGATACAAAGATAATTAGTAATTTATTACATAATTTAGAAGGTATAGAATACTATGCTGAAATAACTAAATTGCTGCCAATTTGGAAATGAGTGTTAAATATATTAAAAACAGATTTATTTATCACCTGCCGCAGTACTACTTGTTTGCCAAATTTGTTAGGAATCGGTTAATTGTTTCCAGATATATTACACAAAAACTTTATTAATTCATGTAGCATATCTTACAAAACCGCGACCAAAAATGGTTGTTCTTTTTTGCATACATGATTCTTGTAATAGATACTGTCAGCATGCAAAATTTGGTTCAAATTGGTAGAACGTTATGGTAATTATACTAAGTAAACCTAAAATATTTATATGGACACCATTTTGAAAATAAGTGCCTCATCAACTTGAATTACACACATTTGCATGGTCTGCGTGCAGCTCTCGCTTGTGTATCTCAGTCGTTAACTGATTTCTGTATCGCATTTTTTCTTGGTGAACTGTAACACAGTAACTGCCCTAAATAAAGATTAAATTATTTTTTTTAGGAAAAGCCAATTAGTATAGAAGTTATCAAATTATTTTTTCGCACAATTTCTTTAAAAATGTACGTAAATCAGGAGGAACAATCATTTTCCTTTGTTTTTCTTGAACTGGAAATTGTTATTTTATTCAATCCAAACATTAAATTCCTATTGTTCTTGTGTATAAATGTAAAATTGTATATTAATTAACACGCTTCAATTATTTAACATTTATTTTCGTGAATTATTATTTTTTATTTATGTACACTCAATCCCACTCCCGCCACCCTCACCTTACCACTAACGTGCCCTCCTGGTGGGAGATAGTAACATTCACATTCATGTGGATTAATTTAATTGTTTATCGAACTTTTCAGCTGTTGAAGGGAAATTTTATTGGGATCGCAGTGCTTTTATTTTGTTGCCATGGACGTTTCGTGTTCCCCTTAAACGCCTTCAATTGTATAGACTTGTCACTGTAAAGTGAGCATTTTTGAGGCTCTAGTTCCTTTTTCCTTTCAGCCATTTTTTATCCTTTAAAATAATTTTTAATAAATTTTGTCATGTAAGTAATAAACATAGTGTGTGTTCATTCCACCGCACTCGGATGTTGACGTCTAAGCTAAAATAAAATACCTTTATTGACTATTATTTCAAATGAGAGGGCTTTCATAAGTTATCACTTTACCTAAATAGCCTATAGAAGTTGACAAGCGAGTGCAGTATAGTGTTTACATAACTTTCAGCTCCCACTCCTTTCCCTTTTCCATTAGCCCTATCATGCGCGCATGACATGATCATCGATACATTGGGAGCATCTTGTACATTTTATCGTGCTAGAAATTAATGAGTATAATTTGAAAAACTGAAAAATAGTTTATCACGATATTGTGTTTCAAATGTTGCCTGTTATTTCAGGCGTCCAAAAAAAAAATTTCGTCAAGGAGGTGCGGGGAGGTAGTATCCCTGTAAAAAAAAGTGCACAGTTCAAAATAATACATCTCTGCAGTCCTGACTGCATCACTCTGTTCAATAAAAAACATTTTGCTAAGATTTTTTTGTAACTTAAGAATAGTGTTATTTAAAAGCTGATCGGAGGTTGGTTACATGAAGTATGATTTAATAAACACTGACTAATAGTTTAATGTGCCATTTTTCTATGTTCTCTTGTGTCAGGTCAGTTTTTGTGGCTTACGGGCACACCGCAGTCGTGGCTGAGACGGACTGTGAAGTAAGGCTACTTAGGCGCACGCAAGAGCTTCTGAGCCGCTAAGCCACTTTCCTGTACGTAATTCTCCATATCTCGGCTCATATCACAAGACATAATACGTGTCCCTGTCTCCTTTCCCTTCTCCAAACGTGTTAGTTCCATCCATATTCCTTTTGTCACGAACCTCCGCTATTTATTTACAGGCGATACTAGTAAATCTAAATTTAAAAAAAAAATTCTGTACAATTTTTGGTATAATTACAAGATAATAAAATTGTATGCGTATCGATAATCACAACCACGAAGGTTACGGGAAAGCCATCTATATGGGAAGCGATATGTTTCTTAGGCTTGAGCGATGGACAACTTGGGCCAACGAACATCACGTTCAAAGGGAGATAAAGGCTCAAAGAACCGACTTATTATTGGTTATGTTGGTGGTGGTAACGCGGTCAATACTGATGTCTTTCTCGTAATACGTCAGATAGCGTGTGCTCGCTGACAGGCTGCCTGAAGCACGCTAAACGACCGGACTGTTATCTGAACATTTACTGATAAATGGTAGTCAACGTGTGGGGTAGGTCGTTTTTTCCTTACCGGACTTGCATGCGATACTCATTAAACATGGACACATGCTAATTGTGTACGTTTGTATTCGCATGTATCGGTGTGTGGCAAAATCCCCCTGAAACATTTTATCATATAAAACGACTCTAAAGAAAATTGACGCACACATACTTTATTAGTTGGAGCCATGATTTAAACGACTGTTTTTGGTTTTAAGTGGCCATGTGCTGTAAAGTAGTTCTCCAGAATTTGGTGAAATATAAGCAATGCATTGCTGAAAGCGAGAAGATAAAATATCCAAAATGGTCTTTCTTAGTACGTAAACATAATATTAGTTTCATTTTACAGATTCTAGAGCCTTCATTTAAATAAATTAGTGTCCTGTGAAACATTACAAAGCTAAACACTCGAAATTCTTTAGCCTACCTAATTTCTATATTTACCGTTAAGTAATCCGGTGGGCGTGGAAGGTTTTTCTTATGATGTAGCAGGTTAAATTACACTGCCTAATACAGATATTATAAATGTCTATCCTTTTATTGTTTCTTTATATTATTACGAAACAATTTAGCTATTTGACCGCATTACAGAATTATTGACCGCTAAGCAACTGAACTTTCATTATAGCCTCGAAATATTTCGAGCGCCAAACAACTTTCAGCCAACAGCAGAAGTCAATTGAAACTATCAGAACTCGAATCTAGTATGTTACCAAGAAATATTGCGTACTTCACATGTCTCTACTGTTGTGATATTTTCCGTAACTTTTATGGTATTTTATACATCCAAATTTAGTTATTTTATATATGATAATTATGTTTTCCTGGCCATTGCAAGAACATGTTTAGTAAAATAAACGCTCTTTTTTTTTAACGAATTAAAATTAATTTTGAATCACTGATTTGCTTCTAATGACAACATCAATTTTAATGTATAATACCTGCTTAAATAAAATCAGAGCAATTTGCTACAATAGTTTTTTAATGAACTACCGTGCCAATGCGTTTGTTTATTTCAAATCATTAATAGCATGTAGTTGTATGTTTTCTTCTGCAATGTTACTTTCAGAAAAAAATTACAGCACGTATCTCGGGTTCACAAAAATTAAAGAAAGTCTTGTTAACTCGCGGAGGTAATAAATGGTATAATGTAGTAAAGCTATCTGCATCTAGTGGCGAAGCATCATCTCCAGCTGAATAGGCGGCACGTCTTAGCCGCCCAGTGTGAGGCATGTTACCGTGCCTTATAAATGATTTAATTATGGTGCCATCGAAACCTAAATTATATGCCGCATAAAATATTGAGGACCTTTATAGCCCAGGAGCGAAAATGTATAAAGCCTAAGAAATGCATTAAAACAATTCGTTGAAGATTGTATAAAACAAATCAACGTGTCTCCGAGAATAGAACTACTTGGATGCAAATTTGCCCTCACTCTGGCGCCATTTTGGACTACTAAATGTAATAAGGTACAATGCATACGCTTACCCTCCCCCCTCCCTTCCAAGTTGTTACGCCACTGGCTGCATCATTAAATTTGTTCCCCGTCTGAAGTAACATATCTCTGCTTCCGATTCACAAGGTTCTCTTAATTCTGTCCTTCTAGTATTGTAGATGCACAAACGTGTGGTGGTCTGATGGTGCCAAATCCGGTAAATATGGAAGGCGCGGGATAACTTCATACCCTATATTCCGTTCGTAATTTTAGCCACGTGGTTAATTTTTTAAGCAGAGGACCCATCCTAAAGTTTGGTACTGTATTTGGTGCATTTCGTATATTTCTTCACATTTTAAGCCTCGCTAGATAAGGTAATAAGGAAAGAAAGTAAATGGAAAATCACAGTTTTGTCAACAACACTATCAACGAAGCCTTGGTTTTGGAAAGCGTTTAGAGATTTCACCAACCTACTTTGCGTACTTCGCTTGTGATTGTCATGCAGGATACGTTTCTCATTACACATCAAAACACAATGGACTGGGTGTTTCTGCTGTGGCGTACCAACGGGGTACTGCAGGAGTGGAGCCGCTTATTTATGTGATATTCTCTTAAAACAGTCAGTACCTATATATATATATATAAATTTTTTTTTTTATTTCCTTCTTTTTTCTGACGGTGGGGAAAGGTTGAGCTAGAAGCGTTTAACAATACGGCAAGTTCGCTAATGGCGGTGCTTTGATTTGCCTCCACTCGTGCCTACAAAGCATCGTTACCCTTGACCCTGTGTCCTTTACCTCCCCCGCGTTGGAGACTTCGTTACCGGGGCGAAAATATTCAGACCAGGGACGCACTATGCGTTCTGAAGGCGCTTCTACGCTCCATGCGTTTGGCTTGCTAGGCTACGATTTTCCAATCGTTATTTCGCAGTTTTATAATACGCAACAAAATTGCCGGTAAATAACAGTGTTGCCAGTTACACAGAGCACTGCACCATGTCCTACGACAGCTGCAGCTACCCTGCAAATGCGGCGAAGGATTTCTATTATTGTGAACCTAAGGGGACACTTTACTGGCACATTTTCTGTAATGTCAGGTTTTACACGCTTACGCGTATCTAGGTGTACGTAGGGGGTGCGACATTTTACCAGAAAACGTAAAAATCAAACATTTAATTACTTTTTTTTTTACCTTTTTTCTTATCTTATCAAATGCATTCGAAGAGAAAAAAATCTGTGAGAATGGTGAAAAATGGCCGTTTCCTTACAAGATTGGGGAAAAGTACAACTTGTCATCAATAGATAAGTCCCGTGGCTTTCAATACGTTGATACGTACTTATTGTATAGTTACAGTAGCATGATGTACAAAGTGCACGCCAGTTCAGTGCCTTGCACGTAAGAGCGTTGGAGCACTAGGCGCGTGTGTCAGTGTCGCCCTTATCGCTGCTTTGCTTGTGTGCCTTAAGCGCGCAAAACAGCTGAGTGTTCCAAATTCTCATAAACGGATTATTACCGCGGGCCCATTGGTCCCGTACATTGGAGGGGCAGGCAGAGCTGAGTGCGGACACTTCCGGTCATTTATTTCCAAACTAAATGGTAATTATAATAACTGCAAACTTTCTTACACGGGTATTTAATGAAATAACTCATCAAATTGTCTGGAAAAAAGTTCCATACGTAAATGCAGCCCGATAATTGGATAGGAATTTCCTATAATGAAGCCCTGCAATATCAGGAAATGTAATGGGAGAATCGAAGGAATTCTGTATAAGATTGTATACTTCTGAAGATATAATTTCAAGAATTTTTTTCTACGTTGGTATCAAAACTTCTAGTTTGTGAAAGCGCTTAATTACTTGTTTTTTCAATACTTATATTTCATCATGCTGGGAGCCGCGGTTGTGTAGTGGTTAGACTACTCGCCTCCCACTAAGGCGAACAGGGTTCGTTTCCTGGAAGGGTGGCCTACGGATTTTCACACGTGGGAATCGTACCGGACCATGCCGCTGGTCGGTTGGTTTTCTTGGGGATCTCCCATCTCCCCCCACCCTTGCATTTTGGTGCTACTCCATAATCACCTCGCTTCACCTTCGTTGGCTCTCAAGACCCCGTTGTTAAGAGTCGTCTAAATCTCTTCACTCACTCACTCAACACGCACTGGCATACACCTGCGGAAAGTTTGTTTGCATTATTGAAAGTTTCTGTAAAATCACTGGCATTACGAAAATATGCTGTTGATATACGGAAACGCGCTCCGTGATGACGATAACGGGATCTGAGACCCGTAAATACGAAATACGGAAAGTCTCCGTATTCCCTATATGACTTCAAGTTTCGGGAATGAACAATGCCAAATCTACACGAAGATTTTCACGCCACTTAGACCTATCCCTTCAAACATCAAACGTAACATCAGACACCTGTAACAGTTCGCAACACTTAAACACTAAAACGTTGTTAGTATGTGAGAGAGTTGCGTGTTTTTAGTGTCTAGAAATAACATATTTGTACCTAATTATGTCAAAAGAAGGTCATAAGCGAATACTTTCGATTTTCGATTCGTGTTTAAATCTCGTTCCAAAATATAGCTTTTTTAAAATACCTTTTTAAAAACAGTGAAAGTCCCATGTTACGAAAATTGAAGAGGTTTTTGTAATAATTTTCTTAAAACTGGAAGGAAACATAAAAATTCCTCTGACAAATTTAAGGAGAGGTTTCATGAATTCGCGGGAATTTACGTGAAATTTACGGAAGATCCGGTATTAAGAAGCGACGTGTCGCAATTTCACTGAAAATACTGGAGGATTTTTTTACTAGCCCTTTACGGTAAAATAATGGCATATTATTTTAACAGTGTACAAGGGTTGAACAAATACTATCAAATTTTGATAATGCAATTAGCTTCAGTCTTGGAAATGTGTACGTACTCTAGACGATGCACGCAGTCATCTACGCTGACAAAACTAAGAGTGTTAAATGGCTAAATAAAAAATTATTATTATTTTATATTTGTGCTAAACATTAGTCATCGTAATACATTTCACGTATTGTCACTTGTTTTATGAAAATAAAGATTCAATGGTTCTTGGATAATCACAAACCAAAAGCACACTTTACTGTTTAAAAAAATAGATAACTGAAACTCACATTAAGTAACGAAATAACATAAACGGTAAAAACAATTAACTATCCGAAGACATATTTGTATTACATGAGATAATTATTTTGCAGCTTAAACAGTTTTATGTAAGAAAAATTTTGCATACACTTATATTTTGCTGTATCTGAAAATTTGTTAAATAATTTTTGCATAGCTCGTCTCTACTCTAGGCTGGGTGGTTCTGGTTTAATATATTTTAAGTGGGGTTAGTTTGGTTATGTGGCTGAGTGGCTTCCGTACAACCCGGAATTTCTCGGCAGTCCTCGGCGAACCCACGGGGGATACGAAGTGACTCTTTGCAAAAGTTCCCCAGGTGTTATGATCAGTGGTGGTCTTGATTTCAGAGTACCGTCGAACAACGGGAGGTGGTGTAGGAGCACGTGCGCAGTCATAAATCCACGGACATACATCACTAAAAATGTTCCGAAACTCAAGTCGCTATTCGAATACGAAACGCATATTTCAATATAAATTATAGATTAATAATCAAAGAATTTTTTTAGCGAATGCTGTATGTCCCAGTTTTTACCTAATGAATAAGCAAGTTATTTCAGCATTTAACTTTTAATTGTCCACTAGTAAAATGATATCGGGTGGATGTCATGTTAGATGTGCTTTACCTTCACCTTCAGTGAATTTCAGCTCCGAGGATGATGGGATCACGTTGACCTTAACAACTGAAAAAAGATCCCAAACAATAAATAATCGAACAAAATGTATCTAAAGAAATACATCATTCAGTAATAAAATAAAAATATTTTAACAATTATTTTTCAATAAAAAAACAAATTTCTAACATGAAACAGAAAAAATGGTTATGACTTGCACTCAGTAGGTCCATGGTTCGATTAACGCTCCACAAACTAAAAAAGAATAGTGAAGGAAACCTCTTAGGTAACACAGCCAGCAGGTGACTGATAACCCACCAATCAATTAACGGATCAATATCGACCTTCAGTCGCTGTTAAGAGCCGCCCAAATCTCTTCACTCACTTCACTCACGCGACCTTCACTCCACTCCATCACGATTGCCTCTTCCCATATTTTAACTTGCTGTAGTTATTTCACACACCAACCCCCCACCACACCTACTCCACAAACCGCCAATCTGTCGTTTTCGCTCCATACACCCCCAACGCAGACTCGTACAATGATAACCTCTTCACCATCAATTTGCTGCCTCCGCTCTACCTCCTTCCCGTCTTAGTTTACTCGCAGAAGTCCAATCACTTCCCTCCATCACCCCTACCTGATATATCCCAACCCACTTATCTGTCGTCTTCGCTCCATACACCCCCAACGCAGACTCGTACAATGATAACCTCTTCACCATCAATTTGCTGCCTCCGCTCTACCTCCTTCCCGTCTTAGTTTACTCGCAGAAGTCCAATCACTTCCCTCCATCACCCCTACCTGATATATCCCAACCCACTAATCTGTCGTTTTCGCTCCATACACCCCCAACGCAGACTCGTACAATGATAACCTCTTCACCATCAATTTGCTGCCTCCGCTCTACCTCCTTCCCGTCTTAGTTTACTCGCAGAAGCCCAATCACTTCCCTCCATCACCCCTACCTGATATCTCCCAACCCACTTATCTGTCGTCTTCGTTCCACTCCGTTCCCTTCACCATTTGTTTGCAGTTAGTCGAGCCCATTCGCACCCACTCCCCTCACACTAACATCCACCTCCATATCGTAACTATTCGGTAAACTTCGGATTTTGTACCCTGCCTCCCAGCAATCTACCACATTCAACCTTCCACTCCTCACCGGGCATTTATTAAAAACTCGATGCTGACGTCATGACCCAGACGGAAAGTAGGCGAGGGGGGCGGTGTGGTCAGGGTGAAGGGTGTATCATNGTCAGCATAAAGGATCGAAGATATCGGTGAGGGGGGTGGGGGTGATCGCCGATGACTGGCCACCTCCAGTTCGCGCGGCCTTGGTCACTTGTCCGCCCCGCGGGGACGCAATCACAATCCAACTAAGAAGCGCAAACAGGCGCCAGCGGTCCCACGTTGCGACAGACAACGGAGGAACCCTCCACGCCAGTCCCACCTTTCATCATCCCTCCAATTACTTTCCGCGAGCAGGACGCCTCCTCCGCCGACGTCGATCTCATTACCCGCAGTTGGCCGGCAGGCAACGCCGCTCCGGGCAAATAACATCTCCGTTAATATTCCGGCAAGGCCCGCCCGCTGCCGCCGCGCATTATCCGGCAAAACTCCGCGGCTTTCTGCGGCACTCGCTCTGGTTTGTTTGTGTTCGGCTTCGCGGGCTTTCTCCCGCGGAGCGAGGGATGTTCGTGTTTGGCGTCCCGCTGTCCTCCGGCGGCCGTAATTATCGTAGAGTAGTTGCGACGGTCGGCGACCATTGCTTGTTAGGCTGCTGACGCCGTGACGCCTAATCAATCCACTCCGCGTTCGGGGCACGGCGATACGGGCGACAATAACACGCGCGACCATCGCCCCGTCGCCCCTACGCACAAGGCACTGAACCTGCGAGCAGTGCTTCTGCTCTAACGCTTTCCTCTGCAAATGAGATCTGTAACAGTGGGAGTTTATTACACGCCATAAAAGCCCATAGATTAAACTACGTCTGTTACGTTTTGTTTTTCTTCTACCGATTAAGGGAACTGCGTAGGATATCTCTAAAAATGCGATTTTGACCATTTTCACTTTTTTTTGTATACTAAAATTAATAATATAAAAACCGAAACTGCACGGGCTTAGATAATTGTTTTTTATCTTCTCTGGCAAGACGTCGTATTACCAGGATATTTACTTGCTGAGATACGCGTAAAACCGCAAACGACGAATGTACAAAACATTTGTCCATACTACTAACTCGTAAGGCTCCCGCGTTCCTGGAGTTGTTTTGCGCGCTTGAGACCTAGAAGTGCCGGACGATAAGGGTCACACTGCAACGCGTGCCTAGTGTCCCGATGTTCTTATCCTCAAGGCTATGAAATGGCGTGCAGTGTTCTCGTGGTGCTGCATGTGCATATGAGACTTAAAAAAGGCAACCCTACCATTCTATTGGTGGAAAGTCTGCAGCAAAGTTCAGTATATGTCCCTGTAATAGTATTCCATGTTTAAACCCAGTATATTATCAAATACAGCAGTGTAAAAAAAAAAGTTTGAAACTGAGCTTGAGGGTTTGGGAATAGTATCTATAGCGCACCTGATGTCTTTAGAGTGTTTTTCGTCCCTCGTCTATAGTGTGTTTTCTTTTAGTATACAGGTGCAATGGAAACACGTTTAGTGCTTTCATACAAATTCGTAGATTTCAAACGCACTTCAATGTAACTCCAGCGACAGGCAGGCGGACAGCGAGGTCATCAGATGCGGTGCAAGTTAGTCGGTGATACAGGAGCGGAAGAGGAATCGGCCCTTCTCTATAGTAAGGAACCATCTCAGTATTCGACTGGGGTGATTTCGGGAAATCATGGCTAAATGAAATCAGGATGGCTGGCCAGGGTTTCGAACCCAGATCATCCCGAATGAGAGTTAAAAGCTTCACCACTGTTCCAACTCACTAGTTATAAGTGATTATACCTTATTGGCGTAGTGCGAGGGGTTTTGAGTATAATCCTGGGTTACGTATGGCTGTATGAGCTTATTTTATGTCCAATGCTTTCTGTATTTCATTTTCCATTACTGGCCTCTGATAGTTCTTCATTTACGTACATAGAAACATAGCGTAAGTGGTCCAGTGGAATGGGAGACACCGTGCGTTTTCCTGTGGTAATGTCGTTTCATTTTTCTTCCTGCGGCGCGACATACTGTGTGGAGGCTTCACGTCTAGACGGAATATACGGCGGACTGGTTTTCGTCGCGCATGTCGCCAACTGTGTCTCACGAACTGCCAGAATATCTCTCATAATCTCATTATAATAGTAATGCGCAGTTAAATATACAGTATGAGAATAAACTAACACCCCAACTTTGAAGGACTATAATATTAAAACCAAACCACCTAAAGCCTTGATTGACCAATCAATAGAAACGTGGAACCGCGAAGTTTGTTTACCATACATTCATAAATGTTCAATATGACCACCACGAGCGGCCCGAACGACATCTACGCGATAATCAAACTCGTTCCACACTCTTGTCAGCATGTCCGGTGTTACGACTTGAATGGCGTCTGTAATTCTCGTAGAAGATACGACAATAGTTCACCTCACGCACCGATGGTATAGTAGGTTGACCCATATATTAAATGTCAACCTAATGATATAAAGTGAGAGAGCATGGTGTAACTAGTATTTGTATTGTCACTGTACTAACAGGCACTCTGCATGTTGCAAGAGTAAGATGCGCGTGGAGATGCATTCATTGTGAGGTCGTGCTGAGTGAGTTCTGAACACTATCACTCTGACTAGAGCATCTTCAACTACGGGACACGTCTCCTTCATACGTACTGTTTCAGAAATCGCTCGTTCCATCACTATTCTGTACACCTTGCCTCTACAGTGTTCGTATAATTCCACGCGAGAATGTTTGTTGCAGTCTCTTCGTGATTCGTACCAACCACAGCTGGTCATGCAAGTACCCGGTGAAGTGAATGTAGTTGTATCAGACACGTTTTGCACGGCTTTCATAAGTTGTTCTGTACATGGGAAGTGATGGCATTGCCTGCATAAATTAATCACGCACTTTTGATTCGACAGAGTGTCCTCGGTAAAACAGAATATTTTTGTGATGGTTTTTCCCAGGTTTTACATGGTAAGATTACGGCCATTTTGGCGTGTCGTCATTCGACTTGGTGAGAAGGGGAGGGCCGAAAACGTAGAAGGTTGACCATTAGCATCAGGCATGACGCAGAGGGGGCTTAAATTGGGAGCCCATTCCAAGGGGAGAAAGGCGAAGGTCCAACAGATGCGACAGACTTGGAAAGAAAGCTGTTGATGTGGTATAAATTTAAGATCATGACTAGGGGGAGGAAAAGGTGAGTGAGTCAGTGAAGAGATTTAGGCGGCTCTTAACTGCGAGGTCTTGAGAGCCGATGAGGGTGATTGAGGTGAGTACGGAGCAGCGTCAGAATGAAAGAGCGGGGGAAACGGGAAATCCCCGAAAAAACCCGCCGACCAGTGGCATCGTCTGGCACGATTCCCACATGCGAAAATCCGGGAGCCACCCGGTCGGGTATTGAATCCGGTTCGCCTTGGTGAAAGGTGAGCAGGCTAACCGCTCAGCCACCGCGGCCCCGAGGAGGGAAGGGGTGGGATGAAGCAGCGGGAGGACGAGACAAAGTGTGACAGAATCAGTGCAGTACATTGAAAAGAGGGTCAGAGATCTTTCTTAACTTGTACATATCTGACCCCACTCTAACACCACGGGTATGTTTCTAGCAAAAACAAATGGCAGATGGTTCAGAGTGTCCGAATTTGTCATTAATTTAAAAAAATCGTAATAAACTATATTAATTTTTTTTATATATACCATATTTATTTTATAAATGNCAAATGGCAGATGGTTCAGAGTGTCCGAATTTGTCATTAATTTAAAAAAATCGTAATAAACTATATTAATTTTTTTTTATATATACCATATTTATTTTATAAATTATTGAAACCATATTATTAGGATGGTGTATGACATAAATTGATTCTAACCACGATTATTCGGGTTAATGGGTTTCTGGTGGCCAACACAGGGAATGCAAAAATGGGAATCCTAGACAGCAAATTTTGCCAATTTTGTGAACAACTATTTCGCCAGTGTGATGCATTTCTGGGCAATTATTTATCGCATTGATAATTTGTGAACTTTTTCAAGTTGCATATTATCATAATGAGTCCCTGGTAAGTTATTTGCCCATGAAGTTAGTAAGAACTGTTTTTTTTAGTGCTATATTCCATAATGAAGGACAAAAAAAGCTCTGTGTAGATAAATTAAATTATAAAATGGGGGCTATTTTGAATGTAAGTGCCCGGCGTGGTCGAAAACTATAAAAGTCTGGTATCCTTACCTTGTACTATATGTGTACCGAGTTAGGTCAAATTCGGTTCAAGCGTTGAAAAATTTAAAGGGGGGCCACACACACGTACAACATTTGCACAAACAAACTTACATACACACATACACACACAGATACACAGACAGAAAAGTGATCTCAGAAGCCTTTCTTTCCATCGGAAATTACGATAGAAATTTAAGATAGTGCACCGGAAAGAAGCTGGCGGCTGTAAACAATGTTACAGTCGACCAGAAGACTAGATTGGGGACGGAAATAAAATTTGTGGTTATGTCATATAAAGGTCAAAGGTCATTTAAATATGACTTTCGTGACCTCTTCCAAGATGGTGACCGTGCATATAACATCATCCAAGATAGAGGACGGCTTCTGGTAAGATAATTTCTACTCAGGTTAGCAAGAAAACGAGTTTTCTTATGGAAGAGTTTGTCATAAGGAAAACTTCCGCCGCTAGGTAAGCGCTAGTGTTTCAAATAAGTCACTTTTAATTAAAATTTTAAGTTACATAATAATAAAAGAGAAATATTTCTCTTAGTTAAGTAGATATTGTATGTTTGATTTATGATTATTGCAATTATTTGGTTATTTAACGTACAAAATAGAAACAATTTGGTTCACAAGCTACACTAGCGCTAACATAGTGGCGAAAAAATTTAGTTGCCAAACTAAAAGCATTGAGCTTCCCAACCTGAGTAGAATAAACCTTACTTCTGGCTACTATGCCACCAAACTAAGCTAGTAAGGACCTACTAAACTTAGCTACCAATGACAGTTGCTTCACTAATTGTACTTTGTGCAGTAAATGTTTGACAAAGCTGTTCACATAAAACAGCTTCTTTATTTTGTAGTTTTCGAGTAATAAATTACATTAAAAACTGAAAATTATAAATTTTTATCTCAATAAAATTTTTTTTTTTTTCAAATGAATTATGAAATAAACACAGACATAAAGGATAATTATAAGAAATTACTTTTTTATGTATTTTAATAGTTTTTTGATAATATTAATGTTAACATTTGAGAAGGTCAGACACAAAATATTTTGTTTCATCTCAGGTTAAATTTTTGTGTACAGATGAAACATTTTCGATAATCGCGTATCATAACACAAACCTATAAAAATGAAGTTTATAAATTTCATGTAGGTATTTAGTTAAATATTGTATATTTATTGTTATGTAAGAACATTTTAAATCAACCTTCGAAGAATGGCACTGCTCCTATCTGCATATACAGGTTGAGTATNCATTGTTATGTAAGAACATTTTAAATCAACCTTCGAAGAATGGCACTGCTCCTATCTGCATATACAGGTTGAGTATTAAAAAATACCCCAAATTTGAACGTCTATATTATAAAAACCAAACCACCTACAACCCTGATTGACCAATCAAATGAANAAAAAATACCCCAAATTTGAACGTCTATATTATAAAAACCAAACCACCTACAACCCTGATTGACCAATCAAATGAACCGTGGAACTGTGAAGTTTGTTTACCGTACATTCATAAAAGTTCAATGTGACCACCATGAGCGACCCGAACGACATCTACGCGATAATCAAACTCGTTCCACACTCTTGTCAGCATGTCCGGTGTTACGGTTTGGATGGCGTTCGTAACGCTCGGTTTGAGGTGTTGAGGGGGTAGCGAGCTCGCATTCGACAAGTCAATGTGAAGGGGATGGTCTGATGTTCCCTTTATGTGCCGAGAGATGACACTGGGAGCGACTGTCGTCGCACTATGAGCATGTGTTGTGTGTTAGTCTGCATCACAATGGCGACGGTACAACAGAAGGCATTCTGTGTTATTTAGTTTGCTAAATGTGAATCGGTTGCGTCTGTTCAACGTAAATTCTGTCGCAAATAGGGACGTCGTCCTCCCGATAGTTGGAGTATCGTACGTTGGTTTCGTCAGTTCCCTGACACAGAATGCATTTGCAATGCAAAAGTTCCGGGCGGCCGCGTGTGTCTGAAGAGAATCTGCAACGGATTCAACAAGCGTTCGTTCGCTGTCCGAGAAAATCAACTTGACAAGCTAACTGGGAAATGCAAATCCCTCAATCGATGGTATG
The DNA here is from genome assembly GCA_002778355.1 of Clitarchus hookeri. Taxonomy (NCBI): domain Eukaryota; kingdom Metazoa; phylum Arthropoda; class Insecta; order Phasmatodea; family Phasmatidae; genus Clitarchus; species Clitarchus hookeri. The sequence continues at coordinate 5,131 of NQII01007033.1, read as the reverse complement.
GACAGTGTTGCGAAAGCGATTTCTGTACAAACCATACAGGTTACAGCTTGTACAGGCTCTTACCGAAAGGAATAAAAAACTAAGATGTGATTTCTACGCGTTCGTTCTTGCCCAGAACGAGGTAGACGATGGCTTCATGTCTAAGCTGGTTTTTAGAGATGAAGCGATGTTCAAACAAATGGTAAGGTGAACCGGCACAACGTGCGAATATGGGGTCAGGAGCCTCCACATGAAACCATCGAACACGAGCGCGCTTCCCCAAAAGGAACGTGTTTTGCGCTGTATCCAAAGACACTGTTTTCGGGCCTTTCTTTTTTCATGAGCCCACTGTTACTGGAATCCCTTATTTGAACATGCTTACAGAGTTGTTGTTTCCTCAGTTAGAAGAGGTGGTGGGGGACTAAATTTTCCAGCGGGATGGTGCGCCACCCCATTGGCACCTAGCTGTTCGCGGATACCTGAACAAGACGTTGCCGCAACGCTGGATTGGTCGAGGAGCAGCTGGTGGCCAGCCTCTTCATCACTGGCCCCCAAGAAGCCCGGATCTTACTCCGTGCGATTTTTTCTTATAGGGGTACATAAAGGATGTAGTGTTTCGTCCGCCATTGCCGGCTAATATTGACAACCTCAAAACGAGAATTACGGACGCCATCCAAGCCGTAACACCGGACATGTTGACAAGAGTGTGGAACGAGTTTGACTATAGCGTAGATGTCGTTCGGGCCGTTCGTGGTGGTCACATTGATCATTTATGAATGTATGGAAAATTTACTTCACGGTTCCTCGATTAATTTGATTGTTTAATCAAGATTGTTGGTTGTTTGGTTTTAATATTATAGACCTTCAAAGTTGGGGTATTATTTTACACTCATCCTGTATTTTAACTGGTATACATACTGGTGTGCGCACATTAAAATTAGTAACGATAGAGGGAAAGTAGTTCCATGCCTTTGCGTTAAACTAAAAGTGTTAGGTTTACATTTCTGAATACTGAAATGGTTTATTTCGCTTTCTGTATTCTAGTTCATATAAGTGTAAGAATTTTAACGTGTATAATATATGCACCTTTCTAACATTTTCACACTGTCACGTGATCTACGTATAAGCAAAGTCATCAGGCACATGACCGAGTTAATTGTAAATAAGGTGGAAGATTACACAATGTGCTAACAAGTATATCTTAAGCAGGGCTTTCGAAAGTGCTCGGTTTACCGTGAACAGCCTTTAAGTCATTGAATTGTTTTAGTATTTTATTCACGTTACACCAGACAGCAGTCATCAAACAATATCATCATATTTGTTTATGCGTAACTGATTTGCATAGGAGTGTGCCGTGACACAAATAAAGTTTGCAAAATGGATTACCAATTTGCATATTTTGCAAATAAATTATACATCAAACCATATACATATGATACCCTTGAAATTCGAGACATTAAATATGCAAAAAACATACAATGGGCTTCTTTTAGATCCCCAAATAATGGTAATTAGATACACACAATGTTAGTAAAGTTGCTCACAAACTGGAATAATACAACTTATAAGAACGTTACTTAAAACATACATAAATGTCAATACGATTAAAGGAATTATTTGACTAGAATCAAATACTTAAACAATTATAAAGGAGGGCAGCTGTTTGAGCCCTGTAAATCCTCGGTTTCATTAAAGGAACACACAGACAGATTTTCAAGTAACACACAGGACAATCCAAAATGTCATCATTAATACCAGGAATGATCAACTTCTTCTTGAAGTTGTCTCCTGGGATGGTGGGCAGCCAGGTGTGAAGGCTATTCACGGCCAAAAGAGCCGGTCTCTTCTCGAGTACCAGGTACGGCATCACATCAGCATCAGGGAGGTTGCGGAAGAAGTAACCATCTGAAGCTGTGCCTCTTCCAGCAGCAGACTCGAGCAGCTCCTCTGCAGTACGACGACCACACAAGGTGAGCTCAGCGCGGCTGATTGGGAAGACGGGAAGAATGCAAACATTATAAAGGATTTGAAAAGGAGAAACACAATAAACAAAATAACACAGTATAAGGGACAAGGAAACCAACGTGCGTTTACAATTTCAAAAAAAGAACAGCCAAACTGCAGGTACAAACATGTAATATTTAAACAATTAATTGCGTTGTTTGTAAGCCTTTAACTGAGATACGTGCGCCTTTATAAACGAGTGACTAGAGCTGGGCGAAACAAGACTGACTGTATTAGGACCTAAAAACTTACTAATTTTAAACGGCCCAAGAAATTTACGTATGAGCTTCCCTGTCATATCCTTCCTCATATCTGCCAAGAGATGTAATTTTTGCACGGGAACAGGTCTCCTGACTTGAAATTTACTGGCAACCTGCCCTGGTACATTTTAGCTGCTACCTGCAACTTCACTGCTCTGAGCATACGGTGGACCTCCTCCGGCAGGCGATCACGGTCAGCGTCACCAAGGGGGGAAGGGCAAAAGGGGGATATTCCAGATATTGAGTAAAGGATGGCTACGAGGGCGACCAAGAAAATGGAGTGAAGGAAAGACTCGCATGGAATCGTGCAGAGTACTATTGAATGCTACATTTATATAATCCAGATCCTGATCCCATTTAGTATGGTCCTGATTATGGAAAATTGTTAAGCAAACTTTCAAATTCTTATTAAATCTGTCTGCATATTTGACTTTGGGGTAATGGGGACAGAAAGAGAAATGTTTAATAAACCAGCAAAAACACATTTTCTTAAAAATATTTTAGGTAAAGTACTTAGCAATATCAGTAACAACCTCAACAGTAGCACTAAACACTTTCGACACCTGATCAGCAAGCACTTTAACAATTGACGGAACTTTCATATTACTCAGTGGTAACAGAATGACAAACGTTGTAAATGTATCCAACAAGATTAAAAGACACACATTACCTTTCTTAGATCTTACTAAGCGTCCAAATATATCCAGATGAACAGTGCTCAAGGGCGCCTGGGGAATCTGCTTTACCGCCTGCCCGACGTTAGCATGCTGAGCATGCTTACATTTCTGACATAGGCCACACGAACGTACGAAATAAGAAACGTCGCCCCTTAAACTAGGTCAGGCAAATGCACAACAGCCTTGTTAAAGGTCTTATTAACGCCCGGATGACCACAGAACACAGAATCGTGAAAATACGATAAAACCATGGGCCTCAATGATTCCGGATTCGAGCACGTTCATTTTTCCAGGTAAAATACAAGATCCCGTTTTCCATAACATAAGGAAGTACTATGCCACTACTCAGGTCCATCTTATCCTGGCTACAGAAACCGTCACCTGCCTGGGCTTGGCGTAACTTCACGAAGAACTCAGGGAAATCCTGTATGAGATTAAGAGAAGCCTCTGAAACTGCCACATTTTCCGTCTCAAAAACCTCTGGATCATACATTCTGGACAAGGTGTCTGTTACCTTATTTTCAGAGCCTCGGGCGTGATTGTACTTTGAAACAGAAACGAGACAGTAGTAACACCCAGCGACCTAGATTGCCCAACTGTTGAGGGTGAGTCAAGACCCAGCTTAACGCTTGTTTATCCGTGTGTGGATCATATTCTTCATGTTCTATGTATGACGCAAATGTTTGCAGCCCACAGATACAAGCCAGGGTTTCTTTTTCGTAAATACTCAATCGACGCTCCGTCTCAGAGAGACTGTGACTTGTGAAAGCCACTGGCACCAAGCCTAGTTCAGTCCGCTGGCTCAGGACAGCGGCTAAAGCCAGTTACGAGGCATCTACCTGTACAATGAAGAAGTACCGGAGGAGAAGATAAGTTCTGCTTCAGAAAGGAAAAGGCTTACTCCTGCTCCTGACCCCACTTGAACTCAACTCCCTTCCTTTTCAACGAGTTCAAGGGTGCTGCCAATTCTGAGAAATGCTCTACTCCTTAAATTTTTTTGCACTCACTTCAAGATTTTAGGGCGAGGGAAAGTTGATATCGGGGCCACAAAATCAGGGTCAATCATCAGTTGACCTTCGCAGAGCAGATATCCCACAAAATTAACCTTGTTTAGGTTCCAAGGTGATTTTATCGGGATTAACCATCAAACCAACTTCCGGCATTTTAAGAAACACCTGATGCAATTAGGACAAACGGGATTCGAGATCATTATTGTACATAATGATGTCATCGATATAATTAAAAACAAACTTAAATTTATACTCTGACAATGACTACTAAAAATACGCGTGAACTCGAACTGACTCCACTGTGTGCTAAAAGCAATATATNATGACTACTAAAAATACGCGTGAACTCGAACTGACTCCACTGTGTGCTAAAAGCAATATATTTCCTGCAAAGGATCCAGAAAACACTGGTGAAAACTATGATTGAGATCTAACACAAAACGATACGTGTCGCTATCCCTCTTGTGCACCAAAAACTGTAGTATGACATTGATGGAACAATAACACCATCTTCTAGCAACTTATCATTGATCTCCTGAAAGGCTTGTCACTGGGGAAGGGAGGGGTGACATTTGAAATGACGGTCACGCATCGGAATATTATCAGTTAAGGAAAACTTAAAAGGAAGAACGTATCATTTACCAATGCGCGAATAGATGACGTCACCAAACTCTTCCTTCAACTAATCTAATTGATTTTGAAAATATTTGGCTGAACTCTCACCGTCAAGTAAAGATGAAAACACTTCCGGGACAGCGCCGACCTAAAGACCAATCCTAATGTTCGGAGAAAACTCAAGTGACAAATAAAATTCGTTGAGATTAACCGACGTCCTAGTTTTCCTTAGAATTTCCAGGCCTAAAATGATGTTATGAGTAAGGTCTGAAAAAACACAGAAAGGAAACTTCTAGGAAAACCTACCGATTTTAAAATGTAGGTTCACTGCCACGTTTCTCTTAATGATGTAATCGTTAGCCTCACACAAATGCTTCTCAGACATACACATGACACGCCCTTTGGATACGATCTTCGAAACCAAGAGATGTTAATAAGATTATTATTCAAGACACAATGGATAGACCCGGTGCGGTGTCAATCAAGGCTGAAAAATTTCTCTCCCCACGGACGATTAACACCATACACTTCCTAATTGTCCGCGGGACTTTACCTTTTGCCCGACTGGAAAATCCACGACGATTTG